>JAHHUM010000448.1:0-157339 GCA_036173005.1 Crenichthys baileyi | reverse complement strand
GACGTCCAATCTTCTGCTGGCAACAACTTAATGCTCACCCTCTACCGATGAGCCACTTTGCCCTGTCTTTCAGTGTTTAACCCTTTCTCTCTCCTAGACATGGCTACTGACTGAGCTTCTACTGTGACTAACTATATGTGCTCTCTTTCAGAAAGTAAACTTGAAAACTGGCTCAGAGTTTATCTGTTCTTTCTTTCTAGGTGAAACGACTAAAGGAGCTACATCCATTAACATTTACCTTTTCCTTCCCATAGAAAGTACCCCTGGATCAGTGCTTCTTTGTTATCTTTGTGTCTCTGCTCTGTTCTCTCTAACCCCCAGTCGGTCGTGGCAGATGGCCGCTCACACTGAGCCTGGTTCTGCTGGAGGTTTCTTCCTGTTTTAAAAGGGAGTTTTTCCTCTCCACTGTCGCTACATGCATGCTCAGTATGAGAGGATTGCTGCAAAGTCAACGCCAGTGACTGTCCACTGTCTCTACATGCTCATCCGTGAGGAGTGAATGCTGCAAGTCACTGACTGGATGCAATCTGCTGGGTTTCCTTAGATAGAAAAACTTTTTATCCAATTTGAATAAATAACTAACACTAACTGCACTGTTCAATGATTAGGACTAATTGGAATGTATATACCTGACTTTTGTGAAGTGCCTTGAGACAACCTGTGTTGTGAATTGGCGCTATATAAATAAACTGAACTGAATTGAATTGAATTGAAAAGTTGCAGGATGGTAGCTCTCCAGGACTGGACTTAGGCAACTCTGCTGAATCACCTCACAGCTCGATTAGTTGGTAATTAAGTTCCTTGATGATGCTGTTGTCCTCGGTTTGCTCATGGACAATCTTGTCAGCTATATAGTTGTCGTGGGCAAGTTTGTAGGCTGGTGTGATGCTCATAAATATTAATATTAATACATGTGTTCAGATGCTGATGGACCCTGGATCAGTTGGTGATTCCAGGCCGGTGTCTATATCTGATAAATGTTAATGGTGTACAGGGCTCTAACTGAGTCGATCATTAGGTTTGGTATCACTTTCTGGTTTGGTTATCTGATCCTTAAGGCAACGGTCCAGATTTATTATCCAGACAATGGATGACCCGATCCCATCCAGGTGTTTGAATGGACCATCATTAACCTTGTGAATAAAATCCAGTTGGATAGGAAACATGTACCAACCTCTGAGTTTGTCTTATTAAAGTCAGGGAGAGGGTACATGGTTCCTTTTATGTAAGCCCAGTCATATTAAGCATTCACTTGTTCCTCTTTCAGTTTAATTGTGAAATGACTGCATGTTCACATTGGTAGAAATCTTTTCAGAGGTATTTGTTGTTGTAAATGATGTTGCTTGTTTTGTTATATGTATGTACTGTCCTGCAGCACCCTTTCAACCGAAATTTGAACCTTGAACCTGGCTTGGAGCCACGTTTGATTGACTGATTTTTCTAAACATACATTCCAGCCTCAAATCCAGTGCAGATTAGGACTTCATCCTTACATCCACCCTTCACCCAGTCATCCATAATCCTCTCAGTGCTGAAGCTTTTTCCCAAACCCACTAGAACCTTGTTGATTCAGTTTAACAGTTTGGTTTCTTCTCCCCTTGCTGATTTCTTACAGTTCGGTGGCAAACATTGACTTCTGTTTCTGCCCATTTGTCCTGTCATGACACTTCAGGGTCTTCTTTGATCTAACTGGATTTTACCTTTCTTTGTGTATTTACTCCAGATTTTACAGAAAGTTGCCGGGGATCAATCCACATTTTTCTCCACATTCCTTGTTGACTCACCTCCTTGGAGGAATATTAAAATCCTTTCCCTTGTTCCAGCTGGCCAGTCTCCTTTTGGGACCATTTTATGGTCTGTCAATAAGAGCCTGGATTGCCCAAATAAACCTATTTAGGTATTTGTTTTCAAAATGCTAATTTAAGGCTGATTCCGTATTTTCCCCTTAACTTTGAGTGATTCCATATTTTTTCCGCATTTAATGTTTTTGAGCATTTTTTTGGGATTTTTTTCAGTAACACAAGGCGATTTGTGTTGCTTCCGTCATTAAGTAATTCCATATTTTTCCACAACATTGAGTGATTCCATATTCACCCCTCATTGACTGATTCAGTATTTTTTCCCTATATTTTGAAAGTCAAATGTCTTCTAGGAATGATCAGATTTCAGTCATTCCATGTTTTTCCAATGAGTGATTCCAGATTTTATTCCTCACCAATGTGATTTTATATTTTTTGTCCACTAAAGTGAGTGATCCCCCTAGATTAGTTTACTTGTACTTAAAGAAATGCTTTTAAATTTATGTACTTTAAAATTTCTAATAATATTTTATGAAATCAGAATGTTATATCTGTCTCTTATATCTGTGATGCTTTAATAATTGTCATTTTCTGGCCATAAAGTAAAACCAATGACTTTGTGGCGATTCCATCTTATTTTCCTCTAGTTTTCTTAACCTTAATGACATTTAATCTTAGCCTCTCATTGACCTTATAGAGTTTCTTTGTTATGATTTTGTGTTTAGTTATTTGGTTTGTGTTTTTGTATCTTTTTGAGGTTTTTAAATATAATTGTCCATCATATCGTTTGTTTCCTGGATTTAGTTATTTATGCTTATTTTGAGAAATTTGTACTCGTACTCGTCGTCTTACGCTTATCCGGAACTGGGTCGCGGGGGCAGCAGACTCAGCAGAGACACCCAGACGTCCCTCTCCCCAGACACCTCCTCCAGCTCCTCCGGGGGGAGCCCAAGGCGTTCCCAGGCCAGCCGAGAGACATAGTCCCTCCAGCGTGTCCTGGGCCGTCCCCTGGGCCTCCTCCCGGTGGGACGTGCCTGGAACACCTCCCGAGGAAGGCGTCCAGGAGGCATTCAGTGTAGATGCCCGAGCCACCTCAACTGGCTCCTCTCGATGTGGAGGAGCAGCGGCTCTACTCCGAGCCCCTCCCGAATGGCCGCGCTCCTCACCCTATCTCTAAGGGAGTGCCCGGCCACCCTACGGAGGAAGCTCATTTCAGCCGCTTGTATCCGGGATCTCGTTCTTTCGGTCATGACCCAAAGTTCATGGCCATAGGTGAGGGTAGGAACGTAGACCGACCGGTAAATCGAGAGCTTCGCTTTTCGGCTCAGCTCTCTCTTCACCACAACGGACCAGCACAGCGCCCCCATTACTGCCGCAGCCGCACCGATCCGTCTGTCGATCTCCCGCTCCATTCTTCCCTCACTCGTGAACAAGACCCCGAGATACTTGAACTCCTCCACTTGAGGCAGGAACTCTCCTCCAACCTGAAGAGGACAAGCCACCCTTTTCCGGTCGAGTACCATGGCCTCTGACTTGGAGGAGCTGATCTTCATCCCAGCCGCTTCACACTCGGCTGCGAACCGCCCCAGCGCATGCTGTAGGTCTTGGCTAGAGGGGGTCAGCAGGACCACGTCATCTGCAAAAAGAAGAGATGAAATCCACTGGTCCCCAAACCAGACCCCCTCCGGCCCTTGGCTGTGTCTAGAAATCCTGTCCATAAAAGTTATGAACAGGACCGGTGACAAAGGGCAGCCCTACCGGAGTCCAACATGCACCGGGAACAGGTCCGACTTAGTGCCGGCAATGCGGACCAAACTCCTGCTCCGCTCGTACAGGGACCGGATGGCCCCTAATAAAGGGCCCCCGAATCCATACTCCTGGAGCACCCTCCACAAGGCATCACGAGGGACACAGTCGAATGCCTTCTCCAGGTCCACAAAACACATGTGAACCGGTTGGGCAAACTCCCATGAGCCCTCGAGTACCCTGTAGAGAGTATAGAGCTGGTCCAGTGTTCCACGGCCGGGACGAAAACCACACTGCTCCTCCTGAAGCCGAGGTTCGACTATCGGCCGGACTCTCCTCTCCAATACCCTGGCGTAGGCCTTACCAGGGAGGCTGAGGAGTGTGATCCCCCTGTAGTTCGAACACACCACCACCCCGGTCTGCCAGTCCAGAGGTACTGTCCCCGACCGCAATGCAATGTTGAAGAGGCGTGTCAACCATGACAGCCCCACAACATCCAGAGATTTGAGGTACTCAGGGCAGATCTCATCCACCCCGAAGCCTTGCCACCGCGGAGCTTTTTAACCACCTCGGTGACTTCAGCCTGGGTGATGAAAGAGTCCAACCCCGAGTCCCCAGCCTCTGTTTCCACCAGGGAATGCGTGATGGCAGGATTGAGGAGATCCTCGAAGTATTCCTTCCACCGCCCGATAATGTCCCCAGTCGAGGTCAGCAGCCTCCCACCCCCACTATAAACAGTGTTGGCGAAGCACTGCTTCCCCCTCCTGAGGCGCGGTAGTCCTTCTCCATGGCCTCACCGAACTCCTCCCAGGCCTGAGTTTTTGCCTCTGCCACAGCTCGGGCCGCAGCACGCTTGGCCTCACGGTACCCGTCAGCCGCCTCAGGAGTCCCACAAGCTAACCACAGCCGATAGGACTCCTTCTTCAGCTTGACAGCATCCCTTACTGCCGGTGTCCACCACCGGGTTCTGGAATTCCCGCCGCGACAGGCACCGCAGACCTTACGGCCGCAGCTACGGGCAGCAGCATCGACAATAGATGCGGAGAACATGGTCCACTCGGACTCTATGTCTCCAACATCCCCCGGAATCTGGTCAAAGCTCTCCCGGAGGTGGGAGTTGAATACATCCCTGGCCGAGGGCTCCGCCAGGCGTTCCCAGCAGACCCTCACTATGCGCTTGGGCCTGCCAAGTCTGTCTGGCTTTCTCCTCCTCCAGCGGATCCAACTCACCACCAGGTTGTGATCAGTGGACAGCTCAGCCCCTCTCTTCACCCGAGTGTCCAAAACATGCGGCCGAAGGTCTGATGATACGACAACAAAGTTGATCATCGACCTCCTGCCTAGGGTGTCCTGGTGCCAAGTGCACTGATGAACACCCTTATGCTTGAACATGGTGTTCATTATGGACAATCTGTGACTAGCATAGAAGTCCAATAACAAAACACCACTCGGATTCAGATCGGGGAGGCCATTCCTCCCGATCACGCCTCTCCAGGTGTCACTGTCGTTTCCCACGTGGGCGTTGAAGTCCCCCAGCAGAATAATGGAGTCCCCGGGAGGGGCACTATCCAGCACCCCCGACAGGGACACCAAGAAGGCCGGGTACTCCGCACTACCGCTCGGTCCGTAGGCCGAAACGACAGTCAGAGACCTATCCCCGACCCGAAGGCGCAGGGATGCGACCCTCTCATCCACCGGGGTAAACCCCAACACTAGACGGCTGAGCTGGGGGGCAACAATTAAACCCACCCCAGCCCGCCGCCCCACCCCATGGGCCACTCCAGAGTAGAAGAGAGTCCAGCCCCTCTCAAGGAGATGGGTTCCAGAGCCCACGCTGTGCGTGGAGGCGAGCCCGACTATTTCTAGTCGATATCTCTCGACCTCCCGCACAAGTTCAGGCTCCTTCCCCACCAGTGAGGTAACATTCCACGTCCCTAGAGCCAGCCTAAGCATCTGGGGATCGGGCCACTGAGGTCTCCACCTTCGTCCGCCACCCAATCCTCTTTGCACCAGTCCCTCACGGTTTCCCCTGCAGGTGGTGGGCCCACTGGGGGATGGCCTCGCGTCTCTCGTTCGGGCTTGGCCCGGCCGGGTCCCGCGAGGAGCAACCCGGCCACCAGGCGCTCTCCGGCGAGTCCCAACCCCAGGCCTGGCTCCAAGGTGGGACCCCGGCTCCGCCGTACCGGGCGACGTCACGTGCCTCGATTTAATAGTCCTCATGAAGGATTCTTGAACCGCTCTTTGTCTGACCCATCACCTAGAGCCTGTTTGCCATGGGAGACCCTACCAGGGGAATTTAAGCCCCAGACAACATAGCCTCTAGGATCATTTGAACACTCAAACCCCTCCACCACGCTAAGGTGGCGGTTCAAGGAGGGGTGAGAAATTTGTAGTTTTCTTAATCTTTATAATATATTTTTTCAGTTATTCGATATAGAATCTGCATTATTGTCTTTTTTATTGTTTTTTTTTTCAGGTGAATGCAGAAAGCAGCAGACAGATCAGTCTGGCTGGTCAGGGTCAGAGTTCTTCATTTGGCACAATAAACAATAATTATAACACCATAGTCGATCCAAATCTAAAAGTGAGTAAATTACATCAATGTTTTGTGATTTATTTTAGTTTCCTTCATTGGTTCTCCTCCTGATTCTGGTCTCCTCAGCTGTGTTTGTACATCTTCCTTATTTTTCTCCTCCTCCTGCAGACGTTTTATTCCTCTACTTGCTGAGCTTCTCTGCAGACTCGCTTCCAGCTCCTCTGCTCCGTTTCCCTTGCTCTTCTGTGTCTCAGGATTTGGTCGAAAGATGGGATGTGGCAATTCCTCACAAGCTTCCAACATCAGCAGCCTCAGCGGAGGTGAGGAAACTGACATGTTTTCAAGACAAGCTAAACTTTTTTTTATTAGAGGTCCACTCTGCCAAATTCTTCTTTTGAAAGTAAAAACGTCACTTTATAGACATTTTCGTGCTGCAGAACTTTAGCAACATTTTGGGAAGGTTTTTTTTTATTTTTTTGGATCATAATTACATATTTTCACAGTTTTCTCATCAACTAATGAGCAGTGAAGAACTTTTAAAGTTTTATTTATATGGTTTCTGGCATAAACTCAATCTAAATATCCCTTAAATAATTGTGGTGGTTTTCTTCTGTTTTAGTTTTAGGTCACTTCATGTCAAACGTGAAGTTGTTTAGTGCATCCCTCTGTAGTTGGTTTGCGTTTTGCAGCTGTTTTTCTCTCATCTTGGTTGTTTTAGTCTTCAATGGTTAAATTTGAGACTTTAGTTGAATCCTTTGCATCTTGTTTTGATCAGCTTTGGGTATGATGTCATTTTTTGTTTACATTTTACGATGTTTTTAGTTCATTCACAAACCTATATTTTCATTTTTCTATTTGTGGTGGTTTTGTTTAACATTTTAAAGCCTGTAGCTTTATTTTTTTCTGATTTAGACTGTTTTCATTTAAAATTAAATGAGTTGGATTTGGTAACATTCCATATGTTCTTCTGGGTGTTTTTTGTGCATGTTTGATGGGGTTTAAGGTCTTGTTCTTTGCATTTCGCACCTCATTTTCTCTTTTTTGGTTTATTTGGGTCAGCTATTGATGTTTTTTGGTAATGTCTTTTGCTTTATGTCCTTATTATGGTTGCTGAATTATTTTGTGAATGTTCTGTGAATTTTAGTTTTAGCATCTTGTTCTCTGACATCCTGTTTGATTCCTCATGCTTTTTGAGCTTCCCTTCATTAATGAGCTTTTTTTCTCTTTAGGATTGAAATAAGTGACCGTTTCAATGGTATTCTAATTTACTGAGATGCATTTATAAATGTTTGTAGAAAAAACTTTGAACCAAATGAAAAGAGTTTCTGATCAATGTGTCTTTAACTGTAGGTGGCGCTGATTTTTCTTCAAAGCTGTAAGTTCATTTTCAGAAGCCTCTTTGATCTTGAAAACATGCTGCCTGACCTTTCTTTCAGGCTGCCAGTTAAACTGAACTGGCTTCACTACAAACCCCTGGTTTCACTATGTGTTAACAGATCAGAGGAGTCGGTGCAGGATGACGACAAACGAAAGTGAGTCATCTGAAATCACAGCATTATTGAATATTTGTGTTTTTTATGTAAATGATTGCAGCTGGTTTCCTGTTTCTGTGAAATCAGAAACTATGGAGGTGTTTATGTTGGTTTACCTGCAAACCTGTGGAACATCTCTCCAGTTCAGATGGGAGCGTTAACAGGTAATCCTTTAAAATGTTAACAGTGTTTTACAAACTTTTATTTTTGAAACCCTGACACAGACCAGAGAATTTGCAATAACAAACAAATTAAAAGCAATAATCTGAGGCAATGACAAGACATGAGCAGCATCCACCATAAATCATTACCTTCCGAAAAAAGTTTAGTTTAACACTTTACTTAGACTACAGAATTTGAAGAAATAAATTTAGACTGACATTGGGCCAATTCCAGGATCTTTTTACTGGAACAGTGTGTGACTGATGACACAGACAAGTAAAGGGTTTTGGAAAAACATGTATTGAACAAATATGAAATGTTTGGAAACACTTCAGTCAAAGTTGGTCCTACCAAATGGCAGTAACCACACTTCCTAGACTATCCAGGGCAGATCAGAATCTCCTTGCATCATGAATGGACTTCGTGTATCCTGGGGCTCGCCATCCCTGGATGGAATTCAATGTCGAAACGCTCTTCTTTGAAAACGCGTACAAAGAAGAGGGGGTAGGAAAAACCTGACCAAGGGCAACAGAATACAGAACTCCTTGCAGACCTCTGAACAGCGATGGCTTGGCACCACGAAGAAACTGGATCCAAAATGCTTTACTTCTGGTGCAGCTTCATAAAGAGCTGGCATGGGAAACAAAAAACAAAAAAAAATCCAGCAACACACAAGGCTAAACCCTTAAACAAAAGCCTGGTGCCCTTCTTATTGGGAGTACTTGACCCCCTAGAATCACGAACACACACTTCTCGGGAAAAAAATTTCCCCTTTCCGCCTTTTTCCTTGTCCGTGTACACTTCACTGAATGCTCGTAAAAAGCAAAACTTTCCTTCCACATGTCTGGGTGCACTTCACTGAACATTCGGAAATAGCAAAACTTCCTCTCAATCTATGGAAATAAATTTTACATTAGAAAAGTAATTTAGCTATACTTTTCCCTAAAATAAATTAAATATTACCACTTTAAATAAAAAAAACATTTTACATGTGGAGAAACAAAACTTAAACCGTCTTTTACAGTGACAGGGTTACATAAGGGTCTGTAGTATCATTATATGCATCTGAAGAATGACAATGCATTGCAAAAGAAACTATTCTGTGTCATGGCAGCTACTGATAACTACACTATATTGCCAAAAGTATTTGTCTGTCTACTTTTTTCCATTTAAATTAACTTTGATGAAATCCAATTCCTTCTCTAAAAGCTCCATGTGTTGATGGACTCGACTTTGCCAGCAATAGCAACTTTAACTATTCTGTAAACATCTTCCACAAGGTTTAGGCCTGTGTTCACAGTTAGGTGAGAAAACCAGAATTGCAGCCTCTGTTCTATTTCATCCCAAAGAAGGTTGAGGTCAGGCCAGTCAAATTTCTCCTCCCTAAATGTTGGAGGGCTGACCCAGTACTTTTGGCAGTATACATGTATATGTATTACTAAATGTAATAATTTACTATGTGTTATATTAAACGTACTATACGATTTGGTATTTTAAATGTGATACCATGTTATTTGAAATGATTGTCATATCAATAGTATGTGTCATTATGAAAATCATATGGGTTATGGATCTCATACTATACCATTTCACATTATCAACGTTATACTACACTGTGATTTCAGCCTATTGTGGACATCATACTTTATTTACAATATCATTCTGAGGTCATTATGGACATCATAGTATACTATGTGTCATTTTACCTTATTGTTAATTCCATGGTATAATATGACGTCCATATGTTAAAATGACCCATACTATAGTATTTGTGCTTTTAGCCTATCATGGTAGTCATTTTCAGGTCATTTTGGACATTGCGAGGTAGGAAAAATTCACTGGCCGTCTGTTAAGTCTTTCATTACTCCTCACCTCTCATCGACTATTTTATTTGGCACACCAAAAGAAAATACTCAGTCAGAGATCAGTTGTACATTTCCACAAGTTTATTAAAACCAATCTGAACTCAGAGAGGTAGACATCACACTTACACTGCTACCTGGAAACCTCTGTGTGTTGTCTGACTGGGGCTGCGTTCCATTCCGTTTTATACTCCACTGTTGCTGTGGTGCACCTTTTTTCAGTCACATACACAATCATTATATCTGTGGATGTCTCACCAGCAACAGCATCATCATTTAACTAAAGAATTGTTTTGCACACATCTTCTAGATGTTTCTGGGTGTAATAGTTTTAGAAGTTTCGGTCTGTGCAGAGGAGTGGCACACCGCCCCACAAATCCTGCTGGCTCCTCATTGTACAGACAGAAAACATCTGCAACTCTTAACCTTTAATAATGCACACTCATTATGTTATGATACTAGAAGCTAATGTTAAGGTTTTTTTCTAACTGTCAAAAACATGACTAAAACTCCTAATTAAAATCAATCTATAAGCAACAGAGTATATCTTAGTCTTAGCTACTAATAGTAATTCAATCATATTTCCACAACGTCATAGTATACTGTCATTTTCAGGTATTTATTGACGTCATAGTATACTATGTCATTTTCAGGTATTTATTGATGTCATAGTATACTATGTCATTTTCAGGTATTTGTTGATGTCAGTATACTGTCATTTTCAGGTCATTTTGAAAGCTCCATAGTATTGCACTATGTATTTCAGGGCATCTTCTTGAACGAGTCATAGTTTATACTAGTTCATTTTCCCGAAACAAAAGTCACTCTAGGTATACCATCGTCATCTTAAGGTCCATTTTGGCAACATCAGCTTATAACTCTCTAATGTCAATTTCGAGGTATGTATTGGCATCCTTTCCCCAGCCCCCCCCCCCCCCTTTTTACTACTACCCTCCCCCCACTCCACCACCTACTGTCATTTTTTTCGCACGGTCATTTTGAAAGAAGATCAAGCTATACTGGTCATTTTCAGGTCATTTTGAAAGTTCATAGGATTACTCATGTCTTCCTCATTTTACTCTCGATATACCCTCAGTCATAAGTATACCTCATGTCATTGTTTCAGGTCATTTTGAAAGTCATATAGTGTACTACTAGTTCATTTTGAAAGGTCATGAGTCATACAACTCAATGTCATCTTCTAGGTCATTTTGAACATCATAAGTATCTATACTATGTCATTCAGGTCCTATTGAAAGGCATTAGTAATACTAGTCATTTTGAAAGTCATAGTTTATTACTATGTCATCTTCAGAGTCATTTCTTTTTCTTGACACATCCCGATCAGTACGTACTATTGTACGATTTCAGCCGTATTTTGAAAAGTACTTAGTATACTAGGTCATTTTAGGTTATTATTGTACACTTTTACTCACCCGGTTTACTTTATTTCCGAGTACATAGCTATACTGTCATTTTACAGGTCCACATTTATTGATGTCATAGCCTATACTATGGTCATTTTCAGGTCCATTTTGAAAGTCATAAGATATAGTATAATTAGTTCATTTGACTAAGATCCATAATATCTCATGTCATTCTTTACGGCCGTACCAGCCTTTTGAAAACATGCTATACTGAGTTTCATTGTGAAAGTCAACTATAGTAGCATACCCTACCTACCCCATCTTTTTTCCTGTCCCTACCCCATCTGACTTACATCCTCTTCTCACACGGTCATTTCGAACATAAGTATGTCATTTCTACGGTATTTATGATTGTACGTAGCCTAATATATGTCATTCTGCAGCCCGTCCACTTTGAATGATCATAAGTATACTATGCTCTCTCATTCTTCAGTCGGTCATTCTTTGAAACCCCCCAGTTCCCCCCTCATCGATATATACTATAATAGGTCATTGTTGCCAACAAGTCATAGTATACTACGTCATTTCAGGTCATTTGCAAAGTTCATAGTTATACTAATGTACATTTTGAAAGCCAATAGCTTATAATTTTCATTTCTCAGGCTCTCCGCTGCATTCTTTTTTTCTCTTTGGAAAACATGTAATAGGCTCCCCCTCACCCGATTATGTCATTTCAGGTCTATACTGATGATACATCACCATAGAGTACTATGTCAATTTTCAGGTTCAATTTTGAAAAGTGACCACCATAAGGACGACCCCCTCCCATTACTACTAGGTCATTTTATTAGGGCACCAGCATACCCGTTTATTACCCTCCCCTTATGTTCATTTTAAGGTCCCATTTCTTCCGACAAGTCATAGCTATACATCACGTCATCTCTAGGTCATTCTTGTAACATCAGTATATAATATGTCACTGTCAACGGTATCTTACTTGCATCTCATCCCCCCAGTTTATACTATGTCATTTTCCAGGTGATTTTGGTAGCCGATTGTCTTCAGTATACTGTCATTTTCGCAATTTGTTAGAAAACAAGTCATAGCTATTTACTATGTCATCTCTGAAAGGTCATATGTTATACTTTATGTCCCTCATGTCAGGCACCTTTTAGTGACTATCATAGCTTAACCCCCATACGTCATCTTACCAGGTATTCTATTGGACGTCATACGTCCGCCATACTGTCCACTTTTCAGGATAATTCTAGTTGAATGTTCCGCATACAGTCGACGTATAACTCATGTTCCTACATGTCAGGGACACGCCATTGAACGTCGATAGTATGAATCACTCTTTTTCACGGTATTTGTTGATTGTCAGTATACTGTTCATTTCATCTCAGGTCACTTTGTAGAACAAAAGTCCATAGTTATACGATTTCATTGTCGAACACTAACACCATCCACGTAATACTATGGTCAGATCGCCCCTAACGGTAATTTCACTTCCTCCGACACTCAGTTCATCCGTATACATGTCATGTCATGGTATTTATGACTTCATTACGTATACTATCTCCATTTTTCAGGTAAAGAATAAAATTTATCTGACGTATTAGATCCCTCTATGACCACTACTCGTCGATCTTCCACCCTCACTCCAGGTGTCGCCCATGTCGGCTGAGAGCCGCTATCATTGATTGTCCAGATAGGCCTATACAATCTATGTCAGTATTTCTCAACCAGTGCCCCCACCCCCAATGCCATTAGGGAGCGTCCATAGTTATATTGCATTTTCAGGTTTATTTGTTGAGTCGGTCTCGTTGGCAACCAGTTCGCCCGTACTACCGTCCCATTTCTTCAGCCAAGACCACCCGCCCCCCCCCGCACCCCAATTCTTTATTTCGATGTAACATAGCCAACTCCATTTTGACTTGTCAGGTTCAGCTAGCTTCCTCACTTTCAGCCCCCTCTTTGCAACACCTCAATTAGCTAAATATACCAGTAACCATTTAATGTCGATCTGTAAGCGTAATTTATTGATTTTTATAATACGTTATCACAATGTCATTTTTACACAATCAGGTCACACTTTTAGCCCCTTCCCGATGTCAGTATACTGTCATCAGTTTTCAGCTCATTGTTGACCAACCGCTGCAGATAGCATATAATCATGTCACATTCTCTTCTCTCGACCGTTGAAAAAACTCCCATAGAAATAGCACATACTGCTCTCCCCCCTCCCATCCCCCCCTTTCCCTCCCTCTCATCCCTAGCGTCAATTTATGAAAGTAATAGGTATCTATTACTATGTCACTTTCTTTGCAGTCGTATTTGCCCAACCACATAGCTTACATTCACTGTCCAATTTTTCAGCGCTCATTGTGTATCTGACCACAGGTCATAGTATACTAGACCTTCCAATTTTGACAAGTCACATCAAGCGATACTATTCACCATCCTCCCCCCTTCAGGTCATTTTGAAATCAGCTACTCTCTCAACCTCATGTCATTTCACGGTTACTTTGTTCCCCTCCCCCCCCCCGATTTTGTCAGTTTTATACTGTTCATTTCCTTTCCTACCCGATGTCACCGTTTTGAGAAGCCATTAACCTACTCACCTATCGTTCCATTTCGAACTTTTCCAAGTCATAGACCTTCACTAATTATGTCATTTTCCCTGCAATCCAATCACTTATTGTATACTTATGTCCTATGTCAAGGGCTATTTTAGTGATCTCATAGTACTAATATGTCACCTTGTTTCCACCCTCCCGGTTCACATTTGTCTTGATGTCAGCTCCCCCCCCCCCCTCTCCCATAGTGTCATTTGTTTCCAGAGCCTTCCATTTGAAAAAGTGCCCCTCTAGTATCCCTACCATCACTTCGCCTCATTATTTTCCCCACCCCCCTCCTTGCAGCACCCGCTCCACCATTTTGAAAGTTCATCAGCCCATACTAGGTTGATCATTTGATAACCAGTTCCATAGCCCCCTGCGCCCATACTGCACTATCCTTTCCCAGGATTCCATCTCTTGAACAGACAGCTTATATGTCATTTTCCAGGTATCGTGTTCGAGGTCCCCCATCGCTATCCCCCCATCCCCTCCGTCATAGGGCACCTCGGTTATCCACTTTTGAACCATCCCCATAGCTATACTAGGTCATTTCAGCGGTCAATTTTGGAAAGTGCACCGAAGAATACTATGTCATTTTCCCCCCCCCCCCTCCCACCCTTAGGTCATTCCCTAGGCACCCCTACCATCATCCTAGCCATATCACTGTCATCTGCCAGTCTGGTCCCATTTAGGACAAGGTTAGTGTATATAGTTCATCTCCCCCTGGACAAGCCATACGTATACCTATCCCTCCCCACCCCCTCTTCGTCATCTTCAGGTCATTTTGAACATCAGTATAATATGTCATTTCAGGTATTTGTTAGACGTCCCCCCCCCACGTCAGCCTCCCCCCTATACTGTAATTGTCAGACCCCCGATTCCCCACACTGTTCTGAAAAAACTGTCATAGTACCTACTCGTCATTTTCCACCCGGTATTTACTCCTGCCACGTCACTTCGTCCCAATACCATGTCCATTTTCAGGTATTTATTCGATCCCCAGTCATAGTATGCTATGTCATTTCAGGTCATCTTGACCAAAGTCATAGTCATACATATGTCCCATCTGTAAGGTAGTCTATTGATCTCCATAGTAATCTATTTTCATTTTCAGGCTATTTCCTATGCGACATCATAGGTATACTGGTCCTTTTCAGGTATTTATTGATGATTGCACCCAATAGCCCCACCTGACTATGTCATCTTCGGTACACCCCACTCATTGAACCGCTAACTACGTCCAGTACCACAATTTCAGATCCCCCCCCCCCCCCCCCGCTATTTCGTTCCCGCATATCCCCCTCCCTCCTGTACCTAGTCTATCTATCTGTCATTTCTTGTAGCCACCCGGTCATTTATTTTGGCATGTCATCCCGTATACTGTCATCCTTTCAGGTCATTCTTGAACATCATAGCCCCCCTATTACCACTACCGCCCTCATCGTCACCCTGGTATTATGATCGTTCATCACGCCCCCCTATACCTATGTCATTTTCCAGGTTTATTTGAATTTCGTCAGAATATACTGTCCACCCTTTTCCAGGGTCAAATTTGAACCAACCCCACCCCCCTCCCCCACCCCCACCCTCCTCCAGCCCCCCCCCGCCTCTATACCCTCACTTGTACCCCATTTCCCCCCCCCCCTCCATACCTACACCTTCCTCCGGTCATTCCTCCTGATACATCATGCTTTTCCGTCCTTCCCCCACCCCCCTTATCAATTCCCCCATGTCATTGTTCTCGCGTCATGTTGAAAATACCGTTTCCCAATGTTATATAGTATCATTTCTGGAAAGTCATAGGCTTACCTACTACGCCCCCCGTCATCTCACCGGTCATTTTTGAAAATCAGTACCTAATATGTCACTTTTCAGGGTATCTGCTCTTGATCGTCAGTCTATACTGTCATTCCCCCCCCTCAGGGGCTCCAGTTTGAAAAGTCACCTAAATACTCCACTCCTCGTCACACAATCACCCCTGACTCTTCCCCTCTCGTACACCAATGTCATCAGTATAATAGTCATTTGAAATCATTAGATAGTTATTACTATGTCATTGTCAGGTCCATTATTAGATCTCATCGTTTATAATATGTCATTTTCATTCGTGCGATACTTTGTTGATGTCAGCTCCTTATTCACACTCGTCCATTTTCAGGTCATTTGAAACAGTCACTAGTATACTATGTACTTTTCAGTTTGCTCCTTCCACTTTTCTGAAAGTCATAGATCACTCACGGTTCATTTTCCCTTGGAACATCAATATTCATAAGTATTAACTCCCATCACCCCCCCGCCTCTATCCCCTCATTCCCCCCGCCCCCGCCTCTTCAGGCTTGCCCCACCACCCCCTACACTCTTAGTCATAACCTATTATTGTCATCCCCCCCTTCCCCACCTGGCATAATTCAGCTATGCACACTGATCCCCTCCTTCCTCCCCACCCCCCTTTCCCAGATATACCTGTAACATTCGATCATGTGCATTCCTTAGCACCCATCATAGTGATTACTAGTACCCTTTTCCCACGCCCGTCCATTCTTGATGTCAAACGTGCTCCCCCATAGTATATTGTCATTCTTAACGGCTATTTCGGAAAACTCCAGTTCACGATTATCCACATTCATTTTCAGGTCATTTCGAACAGTAACATAAGTCCCCCATCTTCACTCTACTACGTTCACTTTATGAAAAGTCCCACCCCTAGTATACTATGTCATCTCTCTATCACAGCTCGTCATCTTGATAAACGCAACCCCACGTTCCCCCCTTCATCCGAATATTTTTGCCGTCACATCTCTTAAGGTATCTTGTTCCCCTTGATGTCCCAACTAGTACTATTATCGCACATTTCAGCGCCCCCCCCCCCGATCCCACCTCGTCCACTGCTTTCACCTTCCCGCTTTCACTATACCAGGTCTCTTACCCCCACTAGTCACTACACCCCTATCGTTCATTTTATAACCGGTATTTATTGAACGTCCCCCACACCGGCCTTATAATGTCCACTTTTCAGGGTAGGATTTATTGATGTAAGAATTACTATGTTTTATTTTTAATCGAGGTAAATATTGACGTTATAGCCTATACGCTCCATTCTTCACACGTGTTTTCTTATCTTAGTCTTTGTTTTTTTTCGGTATTTTGTCTTTCCAGTCTCCTTCCTTGGGCTAAACACTTGCCATTCAACTTCTCGGTTTCTATTTTTTCTTGAAAGTCATAGTCGCTCCCTATATTCACTATGTTCATTTGAAACGTCATCAGCTCCCGATACTTATGTCCATTGTCAGGTATTTATTGATTCTCATAGCCAATATACCATTAGTCATTTTCCATGTATTCTATTGCCGTCAATAGTTATTATCTGTCATTTTTCACGTATTTATTAACGATGTCATAGATCACTATTCATCTCCCTACCATAGCGTATACAGATTGCGACGTTTCACCATGTCTAGTTAATCTTCCATGGTATCTCACGTTGATGTCACTGTCCTACCCTCGTCAACATTTCATCAACGCCGTCCCCACTTCACCTCATCTGAAAGTCTTCCATAGTATTTACTAGACCTGTCCACCTTTTTGCCCACACAAGTCATAGCCCCCATCCATACATGTCCATCGGTTCAAGGTTCACATTCCTTTGAACACATAGCCCACATATACAATGTCATTCTTCTCCACTGCCCTCCCCCTCTCGGTCACCTTGTTCCGAAAGTCACTAGGTATACTTTTTCCATCTTCAGTGCCAGTCAGTCTCTGTCTGAACCACCCCAGACGAGCCTTATTATCTCGTCATCTTCCTTCTCTTATCATCCCCCCGCGATCCACGTTTTGAAAGTTACTCCCCCACATAGTACTACTAGTTCATTTTCTTCGTTTACTCAAGTTACATAGTAATCACTATGTCACATTATTCAGGTCATTCTCCCTTTGAAACCCTATTCTAATAGCCATACTAACTATACTCGCTACAATCATGATTTATACCGTCACCAGCCATACACTTCACGTTCATCCCGTTTACCCCACCCCCATGTCTCTCCCGTCCCCCCCCACGATCCACACGACTTTGCACCAGATCACTTCCGCCTCGTTCTCAGATTGGAAGTTATACAGGTCACATTCCTTGTTTTTTCACGCCCTCTATTATTCGCACACAACCCGTAGTCATTAGTTTATCACCCGATGTGTCCATTTGTGAACACAATCCCCCCCCTTCCGCACAGCCAATTGCCCCATCACTACGTATACTGTCATGTCACCGGTACTTTCATGACTATCCTCATAGGTTATCGACTATAGTATTTCCACCCTTCTTCCCATCTTTCTTTTGGTTCCACAGGTATTTTCACCCAGTGTACGCCCTTCCCGATCGTTTCCCACCACCTTCTGCTTTAATTACTGAATCTTTATCTCTTCTTTTTCAGGTACCATTTTACGAAAGTCCATAAGCCTTATACTATGTCATTTTCAGGTCATTTTGAAAGTCATAGTATACTAGTTCATTTTGAAAGTCATAGTATACTATGTCATCTTCAGGTCATTTTGAACATCAGTATAATATGTCATTTTCAGGTATTTGTTGATGTCAGTATACTGTCATTTTCAGGTCATTTTGAAAGTCATAGTATACTATGTCATTTTCAGGTCATTTTGTCACACCAGTACATAGCGTAACTACGTCATTTATTTTTCAGTTATTTATTGACCGTCATAGTATACTGTTCATTTTCAGGTATCTATTGAACGTCATAGTACTATACTTCATTTTCAGGTATTTATTGATGTCATATTATACTATGTCCAATTTCAGGTCATTTTGAAACACTCATAGTATACTAGCACACATTTTGAAACGTCATAGTATATTTATGTCATTTCAGGTCATTTTAAAATATAGTATACTAGTCATTTCAGGTTTTTTGATTCAAGTATATTTGTCATTTTAAAGGTATTTTAAAATAAAGTTACTTTTTCATTTTCATCAATGTTTAATGTCATTTTCAGGTCATTTTTAAAATCATATTTAGTAAATTTCAGGTCATTTTAAAATTAGTATACTGTCATTTTCAGGTCATTTTGAAAGTCATAGTATACTAGTGTCATTTTGAAAGTCATAGTATACTATGTCATTTTGAACATCATAGTATACTATGTCATTGTCAGGTATTTGTTGATGTCAGTATACTGTCATTTTCAGGTCATTTTGAAAGTCATAGTATACTATGTCATTTTGAAAGTCATAGTATAATTATTTCATTTTTGAAATCATAGTATTACTATGTCATTTTCAGGTAATTTTTAAAATCATAGTATTACTATGCATTTTAGGTTTTTAAAATTTCAGTATAATTGGTCATTTTCAGGTATTTTTGAAAGTCAAGTATATTTGTCATTTTCAGGTCATTTTGAAAGTCATAGTATACTATTTTCATTTTGAAACTCATAGTATACTTGTCATTTCAGGTTTTTGGGTTTTTCAGTATTTATGTCATTTTAAAGGGTATTTTTGGAAAGTCTTTTTAAAGGGGTTCATTTTAAATTCATAGTATACTATGTCATTTCAGGTCATTTTAAAATTTTGTTATGTAAATTTTCAGGTCATTTAAACATAAAGTATAATTTCATTTCAGGTTTTTTAAAAAGTCATAGTATACTTTTCATTTTGGAAAGTCAAAAGTATATTTAATTCATTTTCAGGTATTTTTGAAAAATCAATATTGGGTTCATTTTGAAAGTCTTTAGTAATATGTCATTTCAGGTATTTTTTGCCATAGTATTTTCATTTTAGGGTATTTATTGAGTCTATTTATACTATTTCATTTTTAGGTCCATATTTGTTTTTGGGATTTTAGTTATACTTGTCATTTTCAGGTCTTTTTGAAAGTCATGTATTTAACCTTTTAAATGTTTTTCTTAAAAAGGGTAAATTTTTAAACTATAGTAATACTTGTCATTTTCAGGTATTTTAAAGTCAAGTATATTTAATTTCATTTTAAAGTCCATAGTAATTTATGTCATTTCAGGTCATTTGACTCATATTAAAGTTTTTTTTCAGGTATTTTTTGATGGTCCAGTATACTTTTCCATTTCGGGGTCATTTTGAAAGTCATAGTATACTATTTCTTTTTTAAAAAGTCATAGTATAACTATGTCATTTCAGGTTTCATTTGAAACATCATAGTATATTTATGTCATTTTTCAGGTCTTTTTGGGAAAAGTCATAGTATACTAGGTCCCCATTTTTTTTTAAAAGTCATAGTTTACTATTTCATTTTTCAGGTCTTTTTGGGAAAAGTCATTTGGGTTTTTTAACTATTGTCAATTTTCAGGTCATTTTAAAACATAGTTTTAAAATTTTTTAAAGTCCATTTTTCAGGTATTTATAAAAAATCTTATAGTATTTTTTTTTTTTAATTTTGTCTTTTTTAGGTATTTGTTAAGTCATTTATACTGAAATTTTTCAGGTAAAAGAAAGTCATAGTATACTATTTTCATTTTCAGGTATTTTTTGAAAATCTCTTTTAGTATACAGTCAATTTTCATTTTGGGGGTTCAGTTAATTTTTGTAAAATTTTCAGGTACAAATTTAAACTAAAAAAAATAGTCATTTTCAGGAATTTTTTGAGGTCAGAAATACTTTTTCATTTCAGGTATTTTTAAAATCATAGTATACTATGTCATTTTTCAGGTCATTTTGAAATATGGGTTACTATGTCCATTTCAGGTATTATTGACCTCATATATATTTGTCATTTTCAGGTATTTTTTGCCGTATACTTTCATTTTCAGGATTTTTAAAAGGCCCTAGAAAACTTTTTTGGTCATTTTGGGAAATAAATAGTTATACCTTTTGGGTTCATTTTAAAATCATGTTTTTTTTGTCCATTTTCAGGTCATTTTGAAAATCATAGTATACTAGTTCATTTTGAAAGTCATAGTATATTATGTCATCTTCAGGTCATTTTGAACATCAGTATGTCATTTTAGGTATTTATTGATGTCTTAGTATACTATGTCATTTTCAGGTCATTTTGAAGATCATAGTATACTATGTCATTTTCAGGTCATTTTGAAAGTCATAGTATACTATGTCATCTTCAGGTCATTTTGAACATCATAGTATACTGTCATTTTCAGGTCATTTTGAAAGTCATAGTATACTAGTTCATTTTGAAAGTCATAGTATACTATGTCATCTTCAGGTCATTTTAAAAAATCAGAAAATAGCATTTGGAAAAGGTTGATTATATGTCATTTTAGGTCATTTGAAAGTCATAGTATACTATTTTCATTTTGAAAAGCTATTAGGATGTTATCTATGTCATCTTCAGGTCATTTTGAACATCGTATATATTAGTTCATTTTCAGGTATTTATTGATGTCATAGTATACTGTCATTTCAGTATATTATTGATAGTCATAGTATACTATCACTAGTTCATTTGAAGTCATAGTATCTTATAAGTCATCTTCAGGTCATTATTGACATCAGTATGTCATTTTAGGTATTTATTGAATGTCATAGTATACTAGTTCATTTTTGAAAAAGTCATAGTATATTATGTCATTTTCAGGTCATTTTGAAGATCATAGTATACTATGTCATTTCAGGTCATTTGAAAGTCATAGTATACTATGTCATCTTCAGGTCATTTTGAACATCATAGTATACTGTCATTTTCAGGTCATTTTGAAAGTCATAGTATACTAGTTCATTTTGAAAGTCATAGTATACTGTCATTCTACCTTTTTATGGATATTCTATACTTATAACGTTCATAAGGACCTGACATTAGACCTCCATAATAGGCTAAAAGTGTATGAGATTAAAATTACATGTCGTATTAAGGTCATGATGACTATCCTGTGTATAGCTGCACTACCTTGTTCATGTGATCAAAAATGTTGGAGTTGCACACTTGAGCAGAAAAATCACTTTATTATTCTATACAATTAACACTGATACAGCCCTTTCACATCATTACTTTCTGTGCAAAAGTGCTGTTTAATATGAAGATGTCAGCTCATTTTGCCTCTGCTTTTCTCTTCTGTGTATCCTGCGCGGCAACACCAGAGCCAATCTCACCTCCCAGTGTTCCCCTTCGAGGACTTCACCAGGATCATCCACACCTGGTTTAACAGACAGTTCCAACAGTTGGTTTTTCTTCCATCTCCACTTGAAGGTTTCATGAGGAGCTTTTCACTGTGCTAATTTGAGTGAATTTAATGATATGGAAAACATTCAGACAGTTATACACGATACTTGATCAAGTCAATAAGTGTGGTCATTATGGTGTCAGATCTATTTATCAGGCTGGGAATTTCAGCTTTGTGCATGTAGAGATAGGAATGTGTGTAAAACAGATTTGTACGTGGAAAAAAATTTCACAAGTTGCACATTTTCTTGAAGTACTTTTTACAGATGCAAAGCTAAAACCTACGTGTAAAACTCTGTGCTCAAGTTCCCCAATTTGTATGCCAGTTTCATCTTGCAAGTACAAATATAACCTTTCTCTCAGCCAATCGGTCCTGGACAGATACTACATTTTAAAGATAGAGGACAGCACCAGCGCAACTGTGGCAGGCATTAACAGTTTAGGGGAGCAACTACAAAATCATTGTCCAGGTATATATTGATTTTCAAAATAATCTGCCACTCAGTAAAATGTTTCACATACAGCCAAACCCATCTGTTCTCTGATTGTATTGTTAAATTTTCTCTCTGCTGAGAGAAAGAAAGTTCTGGTCAGGATTTGTAATTGCAAGTTGAAACTTGAGCACAGAGTTTCACATGTAGTTTTTAGCTTTGTATCTGTAAACAGACCTTAAAGAAAATTAGCAACTTGTGAAATTTTTTTCCAAGTACAAATCTGTTTTACACACATTCCTATCTCCACATGCACAAAGCTTTTTTTTGTGGTTTCCAGAACCATCAGGTCAGACCTAAATCCAATAGAAAACATGGGGTGACATCTAACATGCTGTTTCTAAGGAAGAACTACAAAATGTAGAACTCTGAAACAGTGGTTGCATAGCTAAATATTGTTCATCCTTCCTGCCATCAGCATCTACAACAGCTATTTGAAGAAAGCTGTATAAGATGAGCTACAACATTTAACTTCCCTTTGGGATTAATAAAGTTTTTTTGAATTTATTAGCTGCAGCTGTAGGTTGATTACTTCACGAGCAGCACGTACTGCTCTTGTAATTCTGTCTAGCATAACATGGCTGTCGAAATTTCTGTAAAAGTCACGACATCCTACTGTCTAACTGGATCCGTCATTTTTACATTTCATCACATTAGAACCACTCATTTTATTGGGGTTTTATGTCCTACAACCCCTGGCAAAACTGATTGAATCGCCGGTCTCGGAGGATGCTCATTAAGTTGTTTGATTTTGGTGAAAAAAAAGCAGATTAGACATGAAACAAAACTACAGTCATTGTAAGTGGAAACTTTCTGGCTTTAAGAACCACTAACAGAAATCGAGAAAAAACAATGTGGTAGTCAATAACAGTCACTGATTTAGCTCAAGCAGAGGGAAAAATGATGGAATCACGCTGGAAATTTTCATTCCCAAAACTAACTAACACCTGCATCAGATTAGATCTGCTTGTTAGTCTGCAGGTAAAAAGGAGTGATCACACCTTGGAAAGCGATTGACCCAGGTGGACTGAAATAAGCCATGACGCCAACAGGAGAGATGTCATTTAACGCAAACATGGGAAGGTTGTTGAAGGCAAGCTTACTGGTAGACCAAGGAAGACATCAAAACGTCAAAACAGAAAATGCACAACAAATGAGAAACAAACGGGAGGAAACTGGAGTCAAAGTTTGTGACCAAACTGTTAAACGGTCTAAAGGAAATGGGATTTACATACAGACAAGCTAAATGTAGGCCATCATTAACACCTAAACAGAAGAAAAGGTTACAGGAGGCTAAGGAAAAGCAGATGTAGACTGGATGACGGTCATATTCAGTGATGATGCTGAACTTATGAAGACGGCTGCCTGAAGAAAACATGCAAATTTGGCTGTCATTACATCTTCAATAAATGCACAAATTTACGTTGACATTTTGGACACCTTTCTATCCCATCAATTGAAAGGATGTTTGGGGATGATGAAATCATTTTTCAAGATGATAATGCATCTTGCAATAGAGCAAAAACTGTGAAAACATTCCTTGAAAGACACATAACGTCAATGTCATGACCCGCACAAAGTCCGAATCTCAATCCAGTTGAAAATCGGTGGTGGAAGTTGACAAAAATGGTCCATGCCCTGGCAAAAGGAATCAGAATGTTGGAGCCAGATTGATGAAGACTACTGTTTGTCACTCGTTAAGTCCAAGCCTCAGAGACTGCAAGCTGTTATAAAAGCCAAAGGTCGTGCAACAAAGTACTAGTGGAGTGTTGACGTGTTGAGCTAAAATGATTCCTTGTTTTTCTTGATTTCTTTTAGTGGTTCTTAAAGCCAGAAAGTTCGAACTTACAATGACTGTAGTTTTGTGTCATGTTTGTAATCTGCTTTTGTTCAATAAAATAAACAACTGAATGAACATCCTGGTGCTTCCATACTTTTCACAAATAAAAAAAATGTATTTAGCTAATGAGTCAATAGTTTGTAGATGTGAAAACCTGGTAGGGACATACCCCAGGGCAGGTTGGATGAAGAGCATTTGACTAGGCCATTCACATAATCTGGGGCAAAGTTCAGCCCCATACCAACTAACACTTGCTCTGAGCTAAAACATCTCATTGTATCTCTGGCTGTTTGTTTAAGGTGGTTATCCTGCTGGAAGCTAGGCCTCCAACAATACAACCCTGGAAGAAAACCTTTTATTTAGCTCCATCCATCTTCCCATCAACTCTGACCAGCTTCCCTTTGCCTGCTGAACTAAAGCATCCCCATAGGATGATGCTGACACCACCATGTTTTACCATTGGAATGGTATGGTCAGGGTGATGTGCGGTCTCATCTGACCAGAACACTTTTTTCCACGTTTGCAGGAATATGCTAACTCGACTCCGTAGAGCCACTCTTCCATTCAGACCAAATTTGTGGAGTGCACAACTAATACTACTCCCACCTAATACTCCCACAACTAATACTTCTCCTGCTAAGGATTTCTGCAGCTCATCCAGAGTTCCCATGAGAATCTTGGCTGCTTCTCTAACGGATTTCCAACCAAAGGGAGAGCATTAATCAATGTCTTGGTCGGTCTGCAGTTGGTCCATCTTCTCCATGTTGAGAAGGATTGACCAGAGTTCTGGGAGATGTTCCAAGCTTGGGATAATATTGTAGAACCTAACCTTGCTTTAAACATCTTGATAACTTTCTCCCTGGATCATCTGCTTTGTTCCTTGGTCTTCATGATGCTGGTTGTTCTCTAAAGAACCTCTGAGACCTTCACAGAACACCTGCATTTATACGGTGATTAAATTACACGCCGCTGGATTCAGGGGGACTGAAAAGACAGACATGGGTACTCCGCCTTTTTTAGTAAAGGAAATATTGAAAAATAGGCATTGCTTTGTGTTGGTCAATAAACATAAAATCTCTCAACTAATACCAGATTGACACTTCTGACCGCAACCGTTTTAGACCACATAAAAGGAAGACTTATTTTTCCAACTTAAAAGCCAGAAGATTAATTCAAATGGATGTTCTGGTCTTTTTCTGCCCAAATTAATTGACAGTTAAAGGATGGCTTATCCTCATTATCTTATCAGGTTGGGTATGGCTAATAATCAGTGAGATGAGCTCACCTGAAAACCTGCAGCTTCTTGTCTCCGCCCTCTGAGGTTGAGACAGTCATGAAGTTACGCTGAGATTTCTACTTCACCGACGACACTGCAGGAAAGAATATTTAACAGTTAAGGAACATTTTGGTCTGTAAATCTGATCCTTAATCTAGAGGGCTGGAGCAGAACAAAAACACATTAAATCCTGTGTGGATGAGAAGAAGATCAGTTTTTCTACAGAAAGATTAACAGAAATACAATTAAATTTGCCAATTTTCCTCAGCATTTTTCTTCTTAATGAGTTTCAATTTAACTTTCACATAAAATGCAAAGAAAAAAGTTCAGGAAGCATAAAATGTTTTGCAATTGTAAACTAACCGGGAAGAGCTCAGGATCCTCCAGGAAGGGCTGGATAGGGCTGTGTGGGTTCCCCTCTTCAATCGATTCCTGCAGAAGACGACAAATTGTGAATTTATATTATAAAGGCAGTAAATATTTCCCAAGACAAAGTTTAAATCATAAGGTATCAGATTCTATGGCTGTGATCTTATGTTAAATTTGTGAATTTGTTAAATTCTCTTTCTAATAAATAAAAGGCAAAATAAGACCAGCTCTGTGTTGCAGGATTAGAACAAACTCACTACAAGGATTCCAGCTCCTAAACTGGACCACCGAGTACTGTACCGCCACACGCACAGCAAAGACAGTCGCTTGGAGAAAACTGAATGTTTCTCCAAAATGACTGCAGCCTCCCTGACCCGTTTCCATCTTGGCTTTTCAAAGAAGCCAAAAGCAACAGCGGGGGTACTGGTTCTGCCCTTCTTGCAACAACAATCTCCTGTATTCTCTATATGTGGGCCAACAGACAGATGTGTTCTCTGGAAGACAATGCTTTTAAGTAAGCGATCTAGTTTTTCAGCATCACAGTGACTCCAAGAAACCATCAGAACCAATAAATAAGTGACTTCATAGGAGGAACATTACAGTTTTAGAACGACTGACAAGCTGTGGGTTCACATGACAAGATTTGGTTCTGGCTCAAAGATGTCCTCACTGTGAGGGAGAAAGTCGACGGAAAGGCAGAATGATCGAGTCAAGATGTGGCATGGTGATGAGACAAATTTTGTACATTTCGTATATTAGCCTACTTGGTTGCATATTTTCTTTAATCTCAGGACAAAAACTCACTGTACAGTCTCTTATTCTTACTTTTCTGTTTTTATATTCTTACTTTTCACTTTCCCACTGAGGGACGATATTTAACTACTGATAAACTTTTAATCCTTGAAAGTTGTCTTTACTTGGGAGGAAAATGCAACAAAATAATACTCACATGACTTTTCAGCAGGAAATTCAAGTTTCCATCTCCAGGTATGTTTGCCCCCTGTGGAAGCTGTGGTCTGGTTTATGTTGAAATATACTGAATGTTTCCTAATACTACAAAAGACAGCCAGATTGTTTAATCCTCCTCTTGGTTTATTCTCATAAATGTAGGAAGAAATGTGAGAAATTACAAAAACAAGGTACTCTGAATTCAAAAAGAAAAACTGTCGTTGTGCAACATAAAAACTGCTGCTAGTTAAATACAACGGCCTAAGAGTAAAACTAATTGATCCAGACTGGAAACCTGCTGCTGAGGGGAAAATAAATATTTCATTTCGCTTGCATGAACAAAAGTCTTTCCTTTTTCACCAGTTGATCCACTTTTACAATAAGACGAGGAGGAGAAAACCACAGGGTGGCAGCTGAGCGGGAATGTAGATGTGATACGTGCACAGGTGCAGGAGTCCATGTAGGACGTGCATGAACTTAAAGTGCAGCTGAAAGAGTCTGAGGTCTGAGTGGTTTTAGAGGTTAGACTGAAGCTGCAGAGAAAACGTCTCACGTCAGAGAAGAGAACCAGGAGAACATTCAGACGGAGAATAAGTCCAAGAAACTTCTTACACTAAAAGGTAGGCAGCAGAAATCAAAGACATTTCAACAGATAAAACACAGCATGTCTATGTTAAACAAGAAATAAACCAAAACAGTGTAAAAATAAGTACACCCTTGCTCCTATAGGATTTAAGGAAAGCAGCAGCCAGGTGTACTGATTAACCGATCGTCAGTTTGCTGCTCTGCTGCATTTAGGTGTAACACGATGGTAAGGCGGAAATACAGCTGTGACCTAAAAGGGGCCAATTAATCTGACTGGAAACCAGTTTCCCCAGGAGTGGACGTTAATCATCTTCTCACCCAGGTCAATGCATTCAAAGTTCAAAGTTCTAACTGTTCTTTTTCCAACTGTCCTTCCATCATTTAAAGTCTACAGGCCTCAAATAAGTATGTTTGGCACAGGCTGAAGGAGAAAACCTTTCTAAATTGCAACAAGACTGTTTCAGCACATTGCAACGAGGAGACCAAAGAACAGGATTCTAGGGGATAACACACGGCACTAAATGCAACATGTCAGCAAAAGCTCCTCATCCCAATTGTCAAGTAAGGTGGTGGAGGGGTGATGATTTGGGCTAGTTTTGGAAAGGCTCACATCAGACCCTAGAGTACTCTAGGGTCTGATGTGAGGCCATCTGCCAAACAGCTGAAGCTTGGTCCAAACGGGGTCATCAGCAGGACAATGATCCCAAACACAGCAGCTAATCTACAATAAAATGCCTGAAAAAGACAGGAATCAAGGTGCTGCAACGGCCCAGTCAAAGGCCAGATTTTACACCAGACAGAAATGCTGTGTTGCCGATCAGAAGCAAACGTTGGAAAGAAGACTGGACCAAAGTTCCTCTACAACGACGTGAGAGACTGAATGAATCAGACAGGAAAACTTTACTGAAACTGCTGCTAAAAGTGGTTCTAAGTATCATGGGGTGTACTTACCTTTATACACACTGCTGGTTTGTTTTTGTAAAATAAACAACATGCTGGAATAGAGCTTGCTTTTATGTCCATCTGAGGTCCGATTTAGATCCACCATCTCTAAGAATCAAACATATTTCCTCTGAAAGCAGCCAAGAGGTTTTGGGAGAAACATAAAAACCTGTTTTGGACTCATTGATGCAGACGTGAGAGTTAATCTCCTTCATGCACAACCTGACCACCTCTGATGACCACTTCCTCTCCTGACGCCAGCTTCCTGTACAGCTGCAGCAGGTCATCGGGATGCGGCACCTTCGACTCTGGCGTGGAGGGGATGTCAAAGTCAGACGAGGCCTGAGATCCTGGCAGCTCCTCTAGTTCTGATTGGACACAATCAGTCTTGGTATTCTGGGTCTGTGGGTGGAGGATCAGCGTGTCTTCCAGGTTCTGTGAGGAATGGTTGGACAGTGAGGCGGACAGGGTCAGGCTGAAGGTTTCCAGGCTGTCAGGTGTTTGGTCCTCGTCGCTGAACAGATCTGGGGTCTGTGATCCGGTCTCTCTGGAGGGGGTGGTGGCTGCGACGGAGCAGCAGGAATGTGATTGGCTGTTCTGGCTGTCACTCAGCGGCTCTGTGGCGAAGAAATCCTCCCATTTTGGTGCATCTCTTCCTTCCTCCGTCTTTTTTATGTCTGCTTTTCCCTCGTCCTCCTCATCGCTGTCGTCCTCACCGTTGGACTCAGTGCAGTCAAAGTAGTTCTGTCCAACAGACGTTGTGTCAGAGACCAGTAGAGGTATTGACATGGCCACAGGGGGCGCTGTTCTCTCAGCTGGCGTATCTAAAGTTAAACAAAATTACTGTTCGGTTGCACAATTACAGTGAGACACCCAATCAATTTAGTCACATTCTGATCAAAATAAGAGGGGCGATAATTGTGAAGTGGGAGGAAGATGATGATTGCCTCCCTTTAACCCTAAATAAATTCCAGTGCAATAATTGCCTTCAGAGGTCATCTAATTGATGAGGAATTGCTGCAAAGTCAACGACAAAATGCAGGCGACTGTCCACTGTTGCTTCGTGCTCATCCAGGAGGATTGAATGCTACAAATCACAGACTTGATCCAACCTGCTGGGTTTTGTTGGATGGAAAAACTTTTATATGAATAAAAACTGAATTTGACGGCATTGTTTAATAACTAGGATCAATTAGGATATGTGTAATTGACTTGGAATCTGTATGATTCGACTGAATTGGTGCTATAATAAATAAACTGAAATGAATTAAACTTAATTAGTAAACAGAGAACTTGTGTGTAATTTAATCTCACTACAAATACAGCTGCACATCACCCTGAACACACCACGCCCACAGTGAAACGTGGTGGTGGCACCATCATGCTGTGGGTATCTTGTTGTTCAGCAGGGACAAGGAAACTGTTCAGAGCTGATGGGTGGAGCTGAATCCAGGATGATCCTGGAAGAAAGCCTGTTAGAGGCCAAAGAAGACTGAGGCTGGGGTTGAGGTTCTCCTTCCATCAGGACAAACACCCTGAACATACAGCCAGAGATGCAATGGGACGGTTCAGAACAAAGAATATTCATGTATTAGAATGTCCTAGTCAAAGTCCAGATGTAAATCCAACTGAGTCCGTGGTAATACTTGAAAATAAATCTTTGCAGATGCCCTCCATCCAATCTGACAGAGCTTAAGCTGTTTAGCTCAAAGAAAAATAAAACTTCATTCTGCTGTTAGAAACACAACCTAGAGGACCTTTCAGTTGTAAATGACTCAGAGAGGCTAAACACAAATGCAGGCCACACTTTTCAGATTACATTTACCAAAATAAACTCACGGTCACGAATCATTTTCCTTCAACTTTCTGTTGGTCTGTCCCATAAAATCAAAATAAAATATATTTTGATCTGAAGTTCAGGGGGTATGAATACCTTTGGAACATACTGTACTCTCCAAAAGTACTAATATTAAACACAGCTGCACATTTATAAAAGCATACCAATACATTTCCACAGGTTATCGCTGCTTTTTGCTCAGTACAAGCTAGGCATTTGATTTTTATTTATTTTGTGGCATCTTCTTATCTAAAGTATTTATTTTACATTCTTCTTTAACTGTAGCTGCTATGTCAGACATAAAATACTTAAATACCCAAATAAAAATGTTTGTTTTGGTTGGAAAGAGTTAATGAAATCAGAAAATGTTCAAAACTATACTGAAGTTTTTGACCAAAAGTTGAACAAGAACATAAATAGGGTACCGTTTTCTGGTTCCTGGTTAAGACTCATCTTCTTCCTGACCGGAGCCAGATCCAAACCTTCAAACAGCTCATCATCGCTGCCCGAGTCTGAACACAGAAACATGAAACCAAAATTCACAGCTGAAAGCAACAAGAACTAAACACAGCCGAGTTCATTTAAACTGGTTGGTTTTATGACTGAGACCCAGATTTCAACATTAATCCACATTTCTGAAGACCTGAGGTTCAGGTTTGGATGTCCATACGGGATTATCTTGCTGTCGGAACACCCAACTGTGCCCAAGTTTCAACCATCTGACCCAAACTTTCCTTCTTCTGATGAGAGGAAATTGGTTCAGATGTTCAGGAACAACCCAGGAACCAACTAGGCTCAAGGCTGGAGAACAGTTTGATGATCATACAAGAACAGTTAAAATAAGGCTTTCAAACCTAAGAACCAATGTACCAACTGTAAAGCATGGTGGTGGCAGTACCATGCTGTGGGGCTCTACAGTGAATGGAAAAATAAAGACGGAGGACTTCCTCCATATTCATCTAAAATCAGCAGCTAGAAGGTTGAGATTTAGACACAGTGGGATGTTCCAGCAGGATAATGATCCCAAACAGATCCAAAATGGACCTTCTTGCTGGAAGGGCAACAGCGCTACCAACTGTGCCACCATGCAGTCATGTTGCACAAAAACTACCACTTTAGATGAACGCTGGCAAAAGGAGTGGTCAAACACACACCCAGAACCTTGTTGATGGAGTGGTCAAGGTCAAACGTGATGAGATGTTCCACCAGATATCAGTGGAGATGAATGTTTAAATTTGAGCCTGCACGTATAATTTGGATCATAGAAAATCCACAATAAAGTCACTGAACTAATGGCAGATGTACGATTTATAATCACCCTGGAAAGCCAAAGTTAATAAGGTTGAAACTCTGGAGCGGAGCTGTACTTCTGAAGGCCAACGATGGGTTCAGTGTTTCAGCAGGAAGGAAGAAATGAGCTCCTAGGGAAACTACGAGACAATTGTTGCAAGGTTTGCAGGATAAAACCTGTTTTTCAGAAGTAGCTGCAGAACCAACTTCCCATCTTATCTTGAAATCACTAGAAATGTGTTTTAAAAGATGGGAACCAGGAACCTAAATGTGCCTGTTATGGACCTGCATTACTTCCACTTGGATTATAGTTAAGATTTATGACTTTTTTCCCACAACAGTTGGCAAATACAGACGTTTTACTCCATTACTTTAATTGTCTTCTATTTCAACTTTCAGTCTTTGTCGTCGTCTTCTCGATTTTTCTGATGTTTTTAAATCCCAGAAAAATTCCCGTTTTTTATGATGAGCATTTTTTAGCGGTGTCCAACTCTGATCTTCAGGTTCCTGGGTTCTGCAGACTTTAGATGCAACCCTGTTTCAACACACAGATTCAAACAGCAGGATTATGAGACCCAATCATTTAAGTCATGCGGGCTGGACCAGAGAAGCATCTGCAACATGCAGAACATCGGCCCGTAGAGATCAGGTTTGGACACTACTGCTGTCAGATAGAAAGGAGATAATTTAGTGTTTGTCACCGAAAGTCAGCCGCTGAATTCTGCGTCGCTTCAGGACTCCCAGAGGCTTGTATATGAACGCTGCTCCATCAGGCTGGTTCCTGCACATCAGCCTCAACCTGAACAGACATAAGGAAGTGTTTCTTTTATAATGAGCTGGTTAACATTCAATGAAGGGCTGGAATTATTCTGCAGCTTTCAGTTTTAAACCCAGGGGACAGAGTCAGGAATGTAGTTTCATTCAACTTCAATTAGGATCCTTCCAACTTTTCAGATATGGGTCTAGAATGCAGGAATGAATGTTTATAAAGAGATAAACTAAAGTTACATGTTCCAGCTTCCCGCATGTTTCATTTATAAAAATTCCAGACTCGAGGTTTCCAGAGTTCTCGGAGCCCGATTTCTGTAGAAATATCTGCATGAAATCCGTAATGAACAAAAATATCCACATTTAAATAGTTTAAGTGTGGAATCAACAGACAGATGCATGTATTGTTAAATCAACTGACCAATTAATAAAAAGAAAAATGAATGGACGGACAAATGGATAACTGGAAGAAAAGGAAGTTGGAGGTATGGATGGACAAAGGAACAGAAAGATTGACCCAACATTTATACAATAACATAGGAAATCTGTCTAGAAAAAATGTTTTTGCTTCCTTTTCCTTCTTAACTCATCCAGACCTGGAAATAAACCCCGTTTTCCAGACTTTTCCAGACTGTGGGAACATTCCTGACGCGATGTAGCACAAAATATCACAGGAAGAAATTCATTTAGAAAACATTCCTCCTTAAAGTATTTTAATGGTTTCACAAATAAAAGTCCAGCTTGACTCACATCTGTGAGACCTCAGCCAGCGTGCGTCCGATCGGGATGACACTCGGAAGGATGTTGACGGGCTGCAGGTAGGACAAGAAGTCTTTGATCTGAAAATAAACAGGAATCAGGAAAATAACTGGATAAATACAATGCAGCCGTTTCTGTGAAACAGTCAAAGAAATTTAAAGACATTTTTTCTCTCAAAGCTTTTGTTTTTCAGATTAATCTGGAACGTGAGGGTTTTTGTCCAGCTCATTTGTTAATGAAATAAAGTTATAAGAGAGATAAAAGTGAAAGTCTGACCTCGGAGTAGGAGGAGTGGAAGCTGAAGCAGGCTCTGTATGAACTGTTTCCTGTTCTGGAGGAAAAGGTGATTTATTTCCAAGTATCAACACATGGACACCGCTTCCCCAAACCGACTGAAGTTAGTTTCCTACTTTATGACGACGTTGGTCTTCTTCGTTCTCTCTCCGAACCACATGGTCGACGGTTTGATGCTGATGATCCGGAGCGGCGTCCCATCAGCAGCAGTGCAGCCACACGGCACCCTGTTGCCCTGGAAAAACTCCTCATCCTACACCGAAACACTGTGCATAAGTCCTGGTCCAGCCTTCATTTCTTAATTTTTTATTTGCATTTTAACTCCTAAATGCTCTCATGGTACAAGGAAACTAGGACTACTTCTATTCTTTTCGTAACAGTTTTATCTGAGAAGGTCTTAGAACTTTCAAATGTTGCACTTTGTCTTTGGTTACATTTGAACTAATTTGTTACCTATTTAACGCAATTTTTAAAAATATCACAGCAGTACAGCTTTAAGGTTTGCAAAGATCCATCTGAGTGATCCACCAGCCTTCTGGAACAAAGTCCTTTGGACAGACAAGACCAAAGTAAAGATGTTTGGCCATAATGAACAGCAACTGTCAAGCATGGTGGTGGAGGGGTGATGCGCTGGCCTTATTCTGTACCTCAGCACCATTTAGTCTACCATAAACCTCTCTGTATACCAGAGTATTCCAGCTACTAATCTCTATAGTTAAAATGTAGTTTGGTTGGTTGGGAAACAAATCAAGCAGGACCTAAGGTGCTGTGAAAACAGACCTTTGGGTGTCTACAGGCGTGGATCTGGGACCTGCGGTCGGTGGTCACATAGCTCAGGATCTCTGGCATCTTCTTGAACATGGCCAGACTGTTGACGTGGATCTAGGAGAAAAGATACATTTAAAACTAAAATCTTGAACAGATTTAGCTTTTAACTTTGTTTTCTCTCTTTTCTCTTCCTAGAAGCTACACCTGGCCTGACTCTGTGTCTACCTGTGACACCTTTCTGGAGAGGGGCATCGTCCAAGCTTCTACTGGCAACAACTTAATGCTCACCCTCTACCGATGATTAGGATTAATTAGAATGTATGAACCTGACTTTTGTGAAGTGCCTTGAGATGACATGTGTTGTGAATTGGCGGTATATAAATAAACTGAATTGAATTTACCCACTTTTCCACTTTCTTATTTCCCTTAAAATCAGCACCATAGCATTTTCAGACAACCAACAGGTTCCCCTGAAAATAAACGGACTAAACAATTTCCAAGTCAAGATTTCCCTGCTTTTCCAGACTCAAAATGGTCAGTCAATTCAAACATTAAATATGGAGCTAAAAGTAAGACAGTAGGGAAGAATCGCTGGATGATGGGTTGATGAAGGATTTATTGGATGGATGGATGGAAAGGGCAAACGGATGTATGCACCTATATTTCTGCTACCTGTATGACCCCTTCTCTTTTCCAAGGCTTATAATCAGTCTGACAGAGAGAGGTATCCAGATCCTTCTGATTTTTAGTATAACAATGACCATCAGTGAGCTCTAGATGGATAAACTTTATCAGTTTATTATTTTACTTAGTTCCCCTACACGTGGCCCGTTCTGGGGTGGCCGAGCTCTGGCACTCGGTGGTTTGGTCTGGCCCCCCCGACGTCCGGACCCTTTGTGGGGTGCCTTGAGACGACATTGTTGTAAATAAGCGCCGTTTAACTAAATAATCTGAACTGAAACTATCTCTGTAGTTATGCTGCTATAGACTTAAGCTGCTAGAGAACATAAAGACCACTCTCACCCTCTACCGATGATCCACATGGCCCTGTCTTTCAGTGTTTAACCCTTTCTCTCTCCTAGACATGGCTACTGACTGAGCTTTACTGTTTTGGGGGGGGGACTAACTATGTGCTCTCTTCAGAACTCTAAACTTGAAAACTGGCTCAGAGTTTATCTGTTCTTTTCTTTCTTTCTAGTGAAACGACTAAGGAGCTACATCCATTAACATTTACTTTCTTCCATAGAAAGTACTCCCTGGATCAGTGCTTCTTTGTTCTCTTGTGTCTCTGCTCTGTTCTCTCTAAACCCGCAGTCCGGTCGTGGCAGATGCCGCTCACACTGAGCCTGGTTTCTGCTGGCGTTCTTCCTCTTAAAAGGGAGTTTTTCCTCTCCACTGTCGCTACATGCATGCTCAGTATGAGGGATTGCTGCAAAGTCAACGCCAGTGACTGTCCACTGTCTCTACATGCTCATCCTGGAGGAGTGAATGCTGGAAGTCACTGACTGGATGCAATCTGCTGGGTTTCCTTAGATAGAAAAAACTTTTTATCCAATTTGAATAAATAAATGAATCTGACTGCAGTGTTTAATGATTAGGATTAATTAGAATATACAGGGGTTGGACAATGAAACTGAAACACCTGTCATTTTAGTGTGGGAGGTTTCATGGCTAAATTGGACCAGCCTGGTAGCCAGTCTTCATTGATTGCACATTGCACCAGTAAGAGCAGAGTGTGAAGGTTCAATTAGCAGGGTAAGAGCACAGTTTTGCTCAAAATATTGAAATGCACACAACATTATGGGTACATACCAGAGTTCAAAAGAGGACAAATTGTTGGTGCACGTCTTGCTGGCGCATCTGTGACCAAGACAGCAAGTCTTTGTGATGCATCAAGAGCCACGGTATCCAGGGGTAATGTCAGCATACCAACCAAGAAGGACGAACCACATCCAACAGGATTAACTGTGGACGCAAGAGGAAGCTGTCTGAAAGGGATGTTCGGTGCTAACCCGGATTGTATCCAAAAAACATAAAACCACGGCTGCCCATATCACGGCAGAATTAAATGTGCACCTCAACTCTCCTGTTTCCACCAGAACTGTCCGTCGGGAGCTCCACAGGGTCAATATACACGGCGGGCTGCTATAGCCAAACCTTTGGTCACTCATTGCCAATGCCAAACGTCGGTTTTCAATGGTCAAGGAGCGCAAATCTTGGGCTGTGGACAATGTGAAATTTTTGTTCTCTGATGAGTCCCCTTTACTGTTTTTCCCCACATCCGGGGAGAGTTACGGTGTGGAGAACCCCAAAGAAGATACCACCCAGACTGTGCATGCCCAGAGTGAAAACATGGGGGTGGATCAGTGATGGTTTGGGCTGCCAAAATCATGGCATTCCCTTGGCCCAATACTTGTGCTAGATGGGCGCGTCACTGCCAAGGCTACCAAAACCATTTTGAGGACCATGTGCATCCAATGGTTAAAACATTGTATCCTGAAGGCGGTGCCCGTGTATCAGGATGACAATGCACCAATACACACAGCAAGACTGGTGAAAGATTGGGTTTTGAAAATGAAAGTGAAGTTAAACATCCCCAGGCCTTTTGCACAGTCACCAGATCTAAATATTATTGAGCCACTTTGGGGGTTTGGAGGAGCGAGTCAGGAAGCGTTTTCCTCCACCAGTATCACGTAGTGACCTGGCCATCCTGCAAGAGAATGGCTTAAAAAATCCCTCTGACCACTGTGCAGGACTTGTAGATGTCTTTCCAAGACGAATTGACGCTGTATTGGCCGCAAAAGGAGCCCCTACACCATACTAAAAATTATTTTGGTCTAAAAAAAAGGTGTTTTCAGTTTCATTGTCCAACCCCTATATGTACCTGACTTCGTGAAGTGCCTTGAGACAACATGTTTGGTTTGGGCTATATAAAAAAATGAATTTAATTGAATTATAAGCATGGATGGATGGATGGATGCACTACATGCATGGAAGGAAGGAGGATGCCCTACAGGGAGGAAGGAAAGGATGGGAACACCTACATGCAGGATGGAAAGGGATAAAGGTCACCTACATGCGTACCCCTCCTATTCTTTATGCATCTTTTGCTGTAAAAGCACCAGAAAAGTTTTCTTTTTAGAAGTTCAGGTGTTTGTCCTGTAGACAACGGGATAGGGAATATGTTTCCATCCTGTTTTTTTTTCCCATTCTTAAATCAAAATCCAGACTTGAAGACAGCGTAGAAACCCTGTTTCCATGAAATTGAACAGATTACAGGACTCAGATTTCTGAATTTCATGAATGTGTCACCTGTGTGCCGAACTCATCTCCCAGGTTTGTAAACAGGTATTCGTATCCGTAAGCAGCCTTACAGTTGAGCCACACGACATGATATGAACTCTGACTGATCCAATTCCCGATCAGCTCTGAAATTCCTTTCAAACAGACCTCCTACAAACAAAGGGAGGAAAAAAACAATCAAACTTTGGAAGTCGAAGTTCGTTACAATGAAGCAAAAAGACTCACTCGGCTGGGGATCTGGTAGAAGCGTGGGTCGTAGAAGGTGGAGTCCAGATAAACACTCTGGATGTCTTTGACCCTGTAGCACACGGAGCAGACGGCAGTGAAAAACCCCGAACAAATATCCAGAACCACAGATAAATCTCTCTACCAGGACAAAGAGGGAGCTCTCTTGACTTCACCTGCTGCCAGAGTGAAGATGGTCCATTCTGGACGCGTCTCCCACCGCCAACCGGAAGTCCCCGGTGTACAATACGTTTCCTTGGCGACCCTCAAACAGGAACCTGAGAATGCAATCTATTAGGTAAACTTTGACTGGTAAACACCTACATTGGCATTAAAACAACAACACCTGGTGCATGCAAATACGTCAGGAATCTGAGGTCAGCACAAACATCACTGTCCCTTCCCATTCCAATCAGCCAGAGCTTCCTGTAAACCTTTAAACTGGTCGGATCAACAGTTCTCTGGGGTTCCTGGAGGTCAGAAGAAGTATTTTTGGACTGCGGCTTCTTTTGTTTCATTCAACAGATTCCTAAATTTCAACACATTTCCAACACTGAAAAAAATCCTCACAGATTCAGACACTGAACAGATTAATGAACAAATTCCTTTTTTATAGAATACCACCTCTGAACAGATCCCTAATTCCCAAAGCTAATCAGCATCCTACCAAATTGCATTGTTGAATACATTACCGACTGAACAGATCCTCGATTCTGAATAGACTGACTCTGCACAGACTCCCTAAACGGATTCTTCATTTTCAACACTTAACAAAAAGATTGTCAACTCCTAACAGATCTCTAACAGACTCCTTATTTTGAGCAAATTCCAGACTCTGAACAGACTCCCAGACAACGAATACACCAAAATTTGAGACTGAACAGATTCCAGATTCCCAAAACTAAACAGATTCCTAACCAGATAGCAGACGCTGAACAGACTCCCAACACTTAACAAATTCAACACTTAACAGATGCCAGATTGTTGCCAGACTGTTATTTCCAAATCAGAACCAATAGATTCCCAACTCCAAACAGATTTCTGAAAAGATTTGTAAAACAGATTGCCACTACTAAACAGATTTAATATTTTTGAATAGATTCCAAAATAGATGCTAAGACTTCTGAACAGATGAACAGACTTCTAGAAAATGAACAGTTCTTCAACTGTGAACAGATTCCTGCCTCTGAACAGTTTTGTAAGTAAATCCCAATGCTAAACAGATTGCTTATTTTGAACATATTCCCAACAATGAACAAACTCCTGAGTCTATACAGATTCTTGAAATGATTCCTAATGATCAACAGGTTCTTCCCCCCCCCCATACTAAACCCTGCTTTGAGCAGATTTGTAAACCGATTCCGGGACCAGACTCCTGATGCAAACCAGATTCTTGGATTGAACACATTTTTGAGCTTATTCTTGACTCCACCAAAACTGAATTTGCAGCACATGCAGAGCTTTAAATAAGTCTTTAGGGCTTGCAGGAAATTAGTACAAACATGTTAAAATAGGATTGATTGAGGAGGATGCGACTCACATGACCGATCCAGGACAGTGACCTGCAGGAAGCAGCGTTACCACGATCTCCTCTTTCTGTCCCACAAACACAAAAATCCAACGTTAAAGAAAATGCAGTGACAAACACAGAAAAGGTTTGACTCCTGAAGGAACCGACCTCTCCAGACGCTTCATCCACCAGGGAAATCTGAGTCGGGCTTTCCAGCTCCAGAGGAACCTGTGACGGGTTATTGAAACGAAACGAAAGTTACGACTGTAACTACGGTTCTATGAATCCCGATGAACGCCAGAGGCGGTGCTTCAAGCACTGAATGATCATTCTTGCGCATGTCCTTGCACATGTGACCTACCGGTGGCTCACGTGAGTCTATATAGTCACATGACACCGGGAGCCCAATCCCGACAATCTTCTCGCGAGCACGCAGAGGCCGGGGGACCGAGCGCTCTGGCAGTCATCCGGGATTCATAGAACCGTAGTTACAGTCGTAACTTTCGTTCTATTTCATCCCTACTGACCGCCAGAGGCGGTGCTTCCAGCACTGGATGACGCATACCAACAGGGTCCCGAGGGATCCCACGGAGACCCCAAGGAACACAGCAACACCACTAACCTCAGCGGGACGCAGAAGGCGGGTGCTCCAGTATGCCTTGCAGGGGATGTGGCGCGGCGACGTTCACCCTGTAAAATCTGGCAAAGGTGCTTGGCGCCTTCCAGGAAGCAGCTTCACAAATGGCCTCCAGAGGCAGTCCGGTCATGGCAGCCCACGAGGTGGAGAGGCTCCTAGTGGAGCGACATTGCAAGCCGCCCGGCAGGGGCCGATCCTGCAAGGAATAAGCCACAGAGATCATCTCCACAATTCAACGTGCCAACCGCTGTCTAGAAAGGGCCTGACCCTTCTGAGAGCCAGCATAACAAACGAAGAGACAGTCAGGGCAAAGAGGCTCAGAGGGGCACCAGGATTAAATCGGGAAAGCCAGAGTGGCAGCACACTGCCAGCCACTGCAGGCACCTTTGGAACAAAGGAAGCGTTAGTCCACAGCGTAACACCGGAGGCATCCGGATTCCACTGACAACATGGTTCAGACACAGACAGAGCATGCAATTCCCCTACCCATTTGGCAGAAACCATGGCAAACAGGAAGGAGGTTTTCAGGGAGAGCCACTTGAGGTCCACCCTCATAACGGGCTCAAAAGGGGGAGACTGAAGGGAAAGAACCAGCGACAAATCCCACGTAGGGGCCACAGGGCGCCTGGGTGGACACAAGCGCCCTTCAGAAACAGCACGACATCCCCATGCCGGCCAACAGAGCAACCACCAAACCCAACATGCCAACGGGAAATGGCTGCCACATACACCTTCAAGGTGGAAGGGGATCGCCCCAGATCCAGCAACTCCTGAAGGAAGGACAGCAAATGGGAAACAGGACAGCGAATAGGGTCCAGTCCCTTACCACGGCACCAGCCAGCAAAGACCGCCCACTTAGCACCGTATGCGGCCCGCATGGACGGTGCCCATGCGCCAGTCATGGTCTGTCCAACCCTGCTCCCCAAATGAGAGAAGGCAGAGCCTGCACCTGTAGAGGCCAAAGCCAGAGTTTCAGGCGGCCCGGATCGGGGTGGAGAATCTGACCCCCCATCTGGTAGAGGAGGTCTCTCCTGGAGGGGAGGCGCATCAGCAAGCTGGTGCAGAGCCTGCGCAGCAGAGGAAACCAGGTCCTCCCCGGCCAAAAGGGGGCTACCAGCAGAAGCTCGTGCCTGTCCTGAAGAAACCTCAGAAGCGTATTGGGGATCAGGGGAAATGGGGAAAGGCGTAGAGAAGGGTCCGGGGGCCATTCTTGCGCCATTGCGTCGCAGACTGGTACTGTCCATCAGGGAAAACCAGAGGGGACAGTGAACCGCATCTCTGGAGGCAAACGGGTCCACCTCCGCCCTGCCGAAGGTGGCCCAAATGCGATCCACAACCTCTGGGTGAAGCCGCCACTCCCCCGGAAGCGGCACCTGCCGAGACAGAAAGTCCGCGGAGACATTCTGCGAACCCGGAATATAGGCTGCCCTGAGGCTGGCAAGGCGTGGCGCCACCCAGTCCAGGACCCGCCGGGTCAGGGACAATAGTCTCAGAGACCTGGACCCCCCTTGGTGTTTTATATGGAAGACAACCGTGGTGTTGTCCGACCGGACCAACACATGTCGTCCCAGCAGCCCTGGAAGGGAAGCACGGAGCGCCAGGAACACAGCCATTAGCTCCAGAACATTGATATGGACCCCGCAGTGCTGCGGGGACAACACCCCCTGAGCCGCACGGTCTTGCCAGGTCGCTCCCCAACCTTTGGAGGAAGCATCCGCATGGACGACTTCCTTCCGACACGGAAGGGGGCCGAGCGGGACACCCGCCATGATGTAGGACCCGCTCCGCCACTGGGACAGAGACTGTAGGCACCGAGGCACAACCCGAAGCCGTCGGAGCCTGCGAGTACGCCGGGAGGGGTCCAGGCTGACCCCGTTCAGCCACATCTGCAGGGCCCGCAATGAAAGAAGCCCCAGAGGCACCACACTGGACGTAGCAGTGAGCATGCCCAGAAGACGCAGATACTCAACAAACCGTGGAGCCCTGCCAAGACGGAATTTCGGAAGCATGGCCAGAATATCGCTGACGCGCCGAGAAGGAGGACAGGCGGTCATGGAACCAGAATCTAGAACCATTCCCAAGAAAATAGTCACCTGGGAGGGGATCAGGGTGCTCTTCTCCAGGTTCACCCTCAAACCCAGCTGACGTATGTGGGCGAGCACCGTCCGGGTGTCTTGGATCGCCTGATCGCGGCTTGCAGCACAAATGAGCCTGCCACACACCGGGTGAACACCCGAGGAGAAATTGAAAGACCAAAGGGAAGAACCCGAAACTGGAAGTGCCTCCCGTGAAAGGCAAAGTGGAGAAACCAATGATCCGGAGCAATGGGGACATAAAAATAGGCGTCATTCAGGTAGATAGCCCTGAACCAGTCTCCTGGGGAGATCGCTTGCAGAACCTCCCGGGTGGTCAACATGTGGAAAGGCATAACCCTGAGGAAAGTGTTCAGACCCCGGAGGTCCAATATTGGACGAAGACCACCGGAACAATCGCACCCTTGGCCAGCAAGGTGCAGATCTCCCGGTCCAGGGCCTGAGCCTTCATCGGGTAGCAGATGACCGTCATCTTGGCTCGGCTGAGAATAGGAGGCCGGCGGCGGAACTGAAGACGGTATACCCAGGACAGAGTGGAAAACACCCACGAGTCCGGGTGTGAACAGTCCAATAACTGAGCTGGCCCGGGGGAAAAAACCTGACCGCCGGCTCCAGAACATCACCGGCCGGCCCCCTGGCCCCCGGAGGGCCTGGGGAAACGCCGACCGGAATGAGCAGACCGAACTGGGCGCAAACCCTGGGCCCCACCATGGTCCCCTTGGGCCCTAGCTGGTCTCGGTCTAGGAGCCATGCTCATGGACCCCATGAAAGGGACAGGAGGGGGGAGGGAACTCCGGAACGAGCCCCCAGCTGCCCCAGCAGCAACTGGCCGGCGGGGAGGTCTATGGAGACCCGCCAGCTGCTGCCGTGTTCTTGAGGCCTGGGCTGTACGCTCCAAGGCCTCCAGCGGGTCGGAACCAAAGAGTTCCCCCGGAACCACAGGAAGAGCCCTCACCGTTCTCCTGCAAGGCTCGGTTAGGGGCAATTGCACCAGCCACGCCTGGTGCCGAGCATAGACCAGCGTAGAGAGCTTGCGTCCAAGCTCACGAGTCATCAGGGCGAATGCCTGCGGAGATGCGTCCAACAAGCCCTGAGTCGACTGGTCCAAGGGAACCGACTCCAACAAAGAGGAGAGGCCCAACATTAGATGGGAGAGTGAGTTCCCTATGCGGCCCATCCGGGCACCTGAGTCGTAGGCCCTACACAGCAAATCGTCCGTGACACGGCATTGCGGTTGTGGACAACGGGCATTAGGCCTCAACGCCTCATCAGGAGGAACGATGAGGGAGGCAATGGCAGACTCGACAGGGGGCATGCAACCCAACCTAAACTTGGGCGCCTCGTGCATGGCAGCCAGGGCCCTGCCATCTGCTGTCGGGCGGGAAAAGGCCCTTGTGTCCGTCCAGCAAGCATGCAGCTCCTGGACATACTCCGCCGAGGGGGGAAAACAACAAAGGCGGCCTCGGCATCACGACGCCGAAAGAAGGCGCTAGATGGAGCAGGCTGGGCCAGGGGAATGTCCAGCTGCAAACGGCCCAGAGCCGTTTTAATAGCTGCAGACACCGGTTCCCCCGCACCTCCCAGGGAGGCACTGGAGCCCGAACCTGAGGTCCGGGAGCCCAATTCCGTAAAGGCCTCTCGAAAGAGGGTGCCAGAGGCCGCAACCGAAATAACATCATCCTCGCAATGCAAGGACCCGCCCTGGTCAGGAGGGGAAGACTCGCTGCAGCCACCATCCGCCTGGAGAGACTGAAGGAGGGCCTTCATCTGGGGCAGCTCCGTAGAAAGCTGGTCCACTCTAGTGGACAGTCCCAGACGCCAAGGGCACATCCTCAGCAGACAGTTTCGTGGAGGCCGCACCCTGTCCAAGCGGCAACGGATCCTGCTGGACAGAGACCGCCCAGTCAACAGGCTGCTCCACAGAGGACAGCCGGGCCAACCGAACCGCTCGGGGCAGAAACGCTGCAATTAGAGCAGGCATGATCTGAAAGCACCTCCCTGAGATGGTCAAGGCAGGGAGGGCACATGTCATGACCGTCCTCAGGCTGTAGGGGAGCCGAACAGGACGCACAACAAAGATTGTCCATGACCCAGTGGACAGATGGGGTCGAACGGGCTGAAAAAACGCCGTCAAGACCCTGTTACAGCAACAAGCCGTAGGACTCAGCACGAGCAGAAACGCCACCAGCGAGTCGGACAAACAGGAAGAAACAAAAGCGAGCAGCAACTACTACCGAAAACTAAATGGACTCAGCACGAGCAGAAAACGCCACTGGCGAGTCAGACAACCAGGAACAAACAAAAGCGAGCAGCAACTACTGCCGAAAACTAAATGGACTCAGCACGAGCAAAAGAAAGCGCCACCGGCGCGCCAAATCAAAGCAAGCAGCGAACACTGCCGAAGAAAATAAATAGACTCAACACGAGCAGAAAACACTACTGGAGAGTCAGCGTATAAATGAATGAATGGACTCAGCACGAGCAGAAAACGCTACCGGCGAGCCGAACAAACTTACCAGAAACCCTGGAAGAAAAGGAAGCTTGCGCAGCCTCTGGAGGGCAGAACCATCCGCAGCTCCGACCACAAACAATCACGAGGCTCCCAGCAGCAAGCAGCAAGCGGAACGAGGAACAAACAAACACAAGTCAACACCGGCATTCATCAACCTGCGCGCAAGACGAGGGAAGGGGACTGGGCTCCCGGTGTAATGTGACTATATAGACTCACGTGAGCTACCGGTAGGTTACATGTGACCATGTTGTTAATATTAATTTTAATTATTATTAATCATATTAATTTCTCGACCTGCGCATGCGCAAGAATGATCATTCAGTGCTTGAAGCACCGCCTCTGCCGATCAGTAGGGATGAAATAGAACTCGGCTTCTTGTGAGATTACAAAATTCTGCAGCGTTATCCGAGAGCAAGAGAGGGCAGACTCACTACATATTCCTCCCAGAAAGCGTACTTGGGATTATTCAGCAGCAGCTCTTTGGTCACAAAGGAGCAGTAAAGTCTGACGGTTCGACTGCAAACAGAAAACAGGAAGGATGTTTTTTTTCAATTAAACCTCCTTTAATGTTGCTCTGTTTTTGCTGCCTAATTTATACCCATCTGTTGATTTTATTGTTTGCTTGGTTATAATGTTCGTTTTATTCTCTCCAACATTGATCTGTAAGTGAAAACCTTTCAGTTCAATTCAATTCAGTTTATTTATATAGCGCCAATTCACAACACATGTCTCAAGGCACTTCACAAAAGTCAGGTAGACGACAACTTCTGTCTTGTCTGAATTTAGAAGCAGAAAATGTAAAGTCATCCAAGTTTTTATGTCTTCAAGACATGCTTGTAGTCTATCTAACTGGTTGGGTTCATCAGGATTTATAGATAAGTAAAGCTGAGTGTCATCAGCGTAACAGTGAAAATGTATTCTATGCTGCCTGATAATTTTACCTATTGGAAGCATATATATAGTAAAGAGAATTGGCCCAATTACTGAACCCTGTGGTACTCCACAATTAACCCTGGAGTTTAAAGATGATTTATCATTTACATGAACAAACTGGAATCTCTCAGACAGATAAGATTTAAACCAGCCTAGTGCTGTTCCCCTGATCCCTACAGCATATTCCAGCCTTTCTAAGAGAATATTGTGATCGACTGTATCAAATGCAGCACTGAGATCTAACAGAACCAGTACAGACACAAGTCCATTATCTGAGGCTAGAAGAATATCATTAGTGACTTTCAGCAGAGCTGTTTCAGTGCTATGATGAGCTCTGAAACCTGACTGAAACTCTTCAAACAGGTCATTGCTGTGTAAATGCTCACACATTTGATTAGCAACTATTTTCTCAAGAATTTTAGATAAGAATGGAAGACTGGATATCGGTCTGTAATTTATTAAGTAATCTCGATCAAGCGAAGGTTTCTTAAGCAAAGGTTTAATTACAGCTACCTTAAAAGCTTGTGGTACATACCCAGTTACTAAAGATAAGGGGAGAAGAAGACGGAGGTAAAATAAGGAAGATATTTTCCACAGATCTCATCATGAAAGGTTTTCATTCCAAAAACAAAAAACTTTTTAACAACTTTCAGGACAAATTCTTGACTTTTTATTATTCAAATGTATATTTTCAAATGCAAATTCTGGCATAATAAACCAAGACAGCTTGAAATTCATCAGAAGCTTTAATATTTAACAATAAAGATACTTTTCTTCAACAATTTAATTGTTATAAAAGGTTTAAACAGTAAAAAGTCAAGCCTTATACTGGGTTTTAATAGCACAGCTTAGAACTTACTGGGCAGTTCTTTCTATGAATGGAACCGCTTCCTTTTAACAGTTTTTTTTAAACATAAATTTGTTTCAAAATTTAAATTAACATACATATAAGTCCAGTGACTTAGAGAGAATATTAAATTATAAACATAAATAATAACTCATATGCATTTCTTTAAACTTGTATTTAATCACATGTTTAGTTAATATTTTAATTATTTGTTTTTAATCAAATTCTAATCTTGGCACTTTTGGATCTCCACATTGAGCTTAGCCAGTAAGTTTTTTTTCTGGCTCCATAGTCTTTACTAGAAGCTTACTTGTTAAAATATGACAGAAGCTAAATAATTTAATTTAGCTCCATTTAACCAAACCAGAGGTCAGATGTTCTCACCTGAGCTGGAGTTTTCTCTTCAGCAGAGGTCCTTTCAGGCCTTTCATGTGGTCTGATAAACCAAAACACAGAACACACCTGATGTCAAAGACGTATCCAGACAGAACCGTAAATAAAAGCGAAATATTAAATCACCTTTGTGACAGTGGGAAAGGAAATAAGCCTGGGCGTGCAGGTTCTCCCTGTCGAACCGGTCCAGAGACACGGTGGGGTACTCCCTCATCCGACCCGCGAACGAACTCATCTCTCAACCGAACCGTTCCGCCAGACCACCTGAAGTTAATTTGTTCTGCTCCAACATCATCGTTGGAGCTGGGCTTGTTTGCCCGCCCAGGTTAACTGTTCTTCTTCTACGTTCCAACCAGGAAGTAGTTAGGTAATGTCGCCATCTGCTGGCTCTAAGGTGCACAGAAAAACAGACGCCTCTTGGCTCATTGGCGTCAGTACGTCAGTGTCCGCCATGTTGTGAGTGGCATCTTAATCTTAAAAAGTCAGAAAAATCTTTGTCAATTTTTACATTTCCTCTAAAAAAAACCAGTGGATATGTTATTCAAATATGTGACTCTGGTATTTTGATCATCTGTTCATTTTATTTGAGTTTAATCTTTTAACTCCTGATTCCCCTGCTACTTTAGATCTTTTTGAACATGTCCTATTCCCAGATTTACAAGGTTGTCCAACACCTGTGGCCTTATTGCCCAGTTGACAATATTCCACCCAGACTAATTAAGGAGGTCTTCAGTGCTGTAGGCACCTTTATTGTGAAGTTAGTCAACACATCTCTTCCCTTAGGATGTGTCCCAGCTGCTTTTAGACATGCAGTTGTACAAGCCCCTCTTAAAAAGACTAACTTAGATCCCAATGTTCTAAGTTCTCTCCAAAATATAACAGAATGTGGTTTACCTCCAATTACAGAACCATCTACAGCTTCATGGGTATACTGCGAAATTTCAGTCTGGTTTTAAATTGTGTGACAGCACTTTTTTACAGTTTTGAATGATCTGCGTGTAACTGCTGACTCGGATGACTCTGCCGTTTTAATTTTACTTGATCTAACTGCTGGCAGAAGCTTCTCTGTCCAGTTCGGTCACCTTTCCTCCTCTAAGGCTGCTCTGGAGGGCGATGTTCCTCAAGGCTCCATCCTCTTCTGTTCTCCCTTTATCTGCTTCCTCTGGGGTCAATTTTTAGAAAGTATATTTTGTCTTTTTATTGTTTTGTGGATGATGCACAGATCTGTTTCCCACTAAAAGCAAGTGGAAGCCAGTTAGTAGTAAATCTCTAAAACTTAGACAGAGTTTAACTTCCTTTACTTGGATGGAAATAAGACAGAGTTTTTGGGAAAGGTGACCTGTTAACAATCACCTGAGTGTAGCAGTACAATTGGTCATTTAAATTGTTTTAGTTGTACTGTTATCAAGAATTTTGGTGTATTTTTTTAACTGTTTTAAACTTGCACAGGTCAGTGGAGTAGTCCAGTCTAGCTTCTACCATCTGAGGTTGCTCTCTGAAATCAAACACGAGGGCTGCAGGATATTAGAAAATCATGCAATGACAATATCAGGTGAGATATATGCGTATCTTCTTCTTTCCTCTCTTTCTCATCTGTGCTTCCATCACTCTGTGACCTTTAGCATTTTGGGCAATGTCATTTGTGTCTGGTGTGAGCATATGCTGCAAACTGGTAAAATATTCCATTAGTGTGTAAAATGCAAGTCCATAACACTTGCAACAAATATTGAACTTCAAATAGTTCAGCAGCCTTAGACTGGACTACTGCATCTCTCTCTATAATTCAATTCAGTTCAGTTTATTTATATAGCGCCAATTCACAACACGTCGTCTCAAGGCACTTCACAAAAGTCAGGTACATACATTCCAATTAATCCTAATCATTAAACAGTGCAGTCAGATTCATTTATTTATTCAGATTGGATAAAAAGTTTTTCTATCTAAGGAAACCCAGCAGATTGCATCCAGTCAGTGACTTGCAGTATTCACTCCTCCCGGATGAGCATGTAGAGACAGTGGACAGTCACTGGCGTTGACTTTGCAGCAATCCCTCATACTGAGCATGCATGTAGCGACAGTGGAGAGGAAAAACTCCCTTTTAACAGGAAGAAACCTCCAGCAGAACCAGGCTCAGTGTGAGCGGCCATCTGCCACGACCGACTGGGGGTTAGAGAGAACAGAGCAGAGACACAAAGAGAACAAAGAAGCACTGATCCAGGAGTACTTTCTATGGGAAGGAAAAGTAAATGTTAATGAGATGGACAGCTCTGTTCTTCTGCAGCTGGTCCAAAACGCTGCTGCCTGTCTGCTGACCAGTAAAAAATTACATGACCACATTACTCCCATAGTGTCCTCCTGGCACTGGCTGCCTGTATGTTTTAGGATTGCCTTTAAGATTTTACTTTTGATTTTTAAATGTTTAAATGGTCAGACACCTCTTTACTTACTCCCCTCCCGGGGACTCCATTATTCTGCTGGGGGACTTCAACGCCCACGTGGGAAACGACAGTGACACCTGGAGAAGCGTGATCGGGAGGAATGGCCTCCCCGATCTGAATCCAAGTGGTGCTTTGTTATTGGACTTCTGTGCTAGTCACGGATTGTCCATAATGAACACCATGTTCAAACATAAGGGTGTCCATCAGTGCACTTGGAACCAAGACACCCTAGGCAGGAGGTCAATGATCGACTTTGTTGCCGTATCATCAGACCTTCGGCCGCATGTTTTGGACACTCGGGTGAAGAGAGGGGCTGAGCTGTCCACTGATCACCACCTGGTGGTGAGTTGGATCCACTGGAGGAGGAGAAAGCCGGACAGACTTGGCAGGCCCAAGTGCATAGTGAGGGTCTGCTGGGAACGCCTGGCGGAGCCCTCGACCAGGGATGTACTCAACTCCCACCTCCGGGAGAGCTTTGACCAGATTCCGGGGGATGTTGGAGACATAAAGTCCGAGTGGACCATGTTCTCCGCATCTATTGTCGATGCTGCTGCCCGTAGCTGCGGCCGTAAGGTCTGCGGTGCCTGTCGCGGCAGCAATCCCAGAACCCAGTGGTGGACACTGGCAGTAAGGGATGCTGTCAAGCTGAAGAAGGAGTCCTATCGGCTGTGGTTGGCTTGTGGGATTCCTGAGGTGGCTGAAGGGTACCGTGAGGCCAAGTGTGCTGCGGCCCGGTCTGTGGCAGAGGCAAAAACTCAGGCCTGGGAGGAGTTCGGTGAGGCCATGGAGAAAGCGATTCTGGCAAACCGTCCGGCGCCTCAGGAGGGGGAAGCAGTGCTTCGCCAACACTGTTTATAGTGGGGGTGGGAGGCTGCTGACCTCGACTGGGGACTGGGGAAGGAGTACTTCGAGGATCTCCTCAATCCTGCCATCACGTATTCCCTGGTGGAAACAGAGACTGGGGACTCGGGGATGGACTCTTTCATCACCCAGGCTGAAGTCACCGAGGTGGTTAAAAAGCTCTGCGGTGGCAAGGCTTCGGGGGTGGATGAGATCCGCCCTGAGTACCTCAAATCTCTGGATGTTGTGGGGCTGTCATGGTTGACACGCCTCTTCAACATTGCCTGGCAGTCGGGGACAGTGCCTCTGGACTGGCAGACTGGGGTAATGGTCCAACCTTCATAGGATGGGGGACCGGAGGGTGTGTTCCAACTACAGGGGGATCACACTCCTCAGCCTCCCTGGTAAGGCCTACCCCAGGGTATTGGAGAGGAGAGTCCGGCCGATAGTCGAACCTCGGCTTCAGGAGGAGCAGTGTGGTTTTCGTCCCGGCCGTGGAACACTGGACCAGCTCTATAACCTCTACAGGGTACTCGAGGGCTCATGGGAGTTTGCCCAACCGGTTCACATGTGTTTTGTTGACCTGGAGAAACCATTCGACTGTGTCCATCGTGATGCCTTGTGGGGGTGCTCCAGGAGTATGGAATCGGGGGCCCTTTATTAGGGGCCATCTGGTCCCTGTACGAGCGGAGCAGGAGTTTGGTCTGCATTGCCGGCACTAAGTCGGACCTGTTCCCGGTGCATGTTGGACTCCGGCAGGGCTGCCCTTTGTCACCGGTCCTGTTCCTAACTTTTATGGACAGGATTTCTAGACGCAGCCAAGGGCCGGAGGGGGTCTGGTTTTGGGGACCAGTGGATTTCGTCTCTTGTTTTTTGCAGATGACGTGGTCCTGCTGGCCCCTCTAGCCAAGACCTACAGCATGCGCTGGGGCGGTTCACAGCCGAGCGTGAAGCGGCTGGGATGAGGATCAGCTCCTCCAAGTCAGAGGCCATGGTACTCAACCGGAAAAGGGTGGCTTGTTCTCTTCAGGTTGGAGGCGAGTTCCTCCTTCAAGTGGAGGAGTTCAAGTATCTCGGGGTCTTGTTCACGAGTGAGGAAAGAATGGAGCGGGAGATTGACAGACGGATCGGTTCGGCTGCCGCAGTAATGGGGGCGCTGTGCCGGTCCGTTGTGGTGAAGAGAGAGCTGAGCCGAAAAGCGAAGCTCTCGATTTACCGGTCGGTCTATGTTCCTACCCTCACCTATGGCCATGAACTTTGGGTCATCACCGAAAGAACGGGATCCCGGATACAAGCGGCTGAAATGAGCTTCCTCCGTAGGGTGGCTGGGCACTCCCTTAGAGATAGGGTGAGGAGCTCGGCCATCCCGGAGGGGCTCGGACTAGAGGCGCTGCTCCTCCACATCGAGAGGAGCCAGTTGAGGTGGCTTGGGCATCTATACCAGATGCCTCCTGGACGCCTTCCTCGGGAGGTGTTCCAGGCAGGTCCCACCAGGAGGAGGCCCAGGACACGCTGGAGGGACTATGTCTCTCGGCTGGCCTGGGAACGCCTTGGGCTCCCCCCGGAGGAGCTGGAGGAGGTGTCTGGGGAGAGGGACGTCTGGGTGTCTCTGCTGAGTCTGCTGCCCCCACGACCCGGTCCCGGATAAGCGAAAGACGACGAGTACGAGTACGAGTACGAGTACGAGTACGAGTACTTATTCTGATAGATGAAATAAGCAATGCAACATCTGCGGTAAAACTTTTTCTTTTTATCATTTGTTTTATTGACCTGCACAACACTTTGGTCTGAGTGTGTAAAGTCTGATTAATTGATTGATAAAAATGACATTGTAAAAGGAATAACTTAAAGTATAAACTTATATATTTTTACAGAACAATTATTCTCCCAGTACACTGTAAAATATCATCTCTCTCCAAAATGTGTTTCTGTGTTAAATGTGGAACTTTTTATTATAGGTTGAAATAGTCTTTGAGGTATTTAAAAAAAGGCTTTTAATTTTTAAAAGAGCTCATTTGTGTAGTTTCTATATTCAGAATTATCAATTATTCTACTGGACCTTTTCTGTGTTGTTATGGCTTTCTTATATGTTTTCCCACACCTTTGTTCAGTAATTCAAATATGGTCAAATTAATACGTCGTATAATGAATGTAAAGATTTATTTTTTAGGATATGCCGTGTGTGTGTGTGTGTGTGTTCCTATTTTGACAGACGCTGTCAGCGCCCTCTGCTGGAAGCTTTAGACAAATTAAAAAAAAACTTCGCTGGGTTCACTCCTTACCAGTCTGCAGGCAACTGACCTGGATACAAGTTAAGATGATTTCTTTTGGAAGGTACAGCGTTTATTGGCGTGGTGTCAATGTATGGAAGTAAAATAGTCTCATTAGAATCAGACATTTTTTAGACATTGAATTTATAACACTGAATTTTTATCCTGTGCACTTTTGTATGTGAATTTTTTTGTACTTAAAATTAGCCAGCAAAAATTCACCTGCAGAAATTCACCTGCAGAAATTCCTGCATTTTTCTGCAGGTGAATTTTTCCTGGCAAATTTTAAGTACAAAAAAATTCACATACATAATTGCACAGGATAAAAATTCAGTGTTATAAATTAAATGTCTAAAAAATGTCTGATTCTAATGAGACTATTTTACCTTCCATATCAATGCGATGTTACTGGACCTCAGCGTAGCAGCAGACGGCAGAAATATGGAAAAAGAAGTCAACCTTGTTACAGTTTTAATCAGCTTTGTTAGAAGCTGGACTGAAGCTTAAACTCCGCCTGAGCTCCTTGTCGGCATGTAAATGATGCTGAGCAAACAGAACTGCGAATCAAGCGAAAAAAGTGAAAATTCGCGATCAGCTACAGATTAGAAATTATTAAGAATATTAAATGTTATTCTTGATCATTTTAGCCCAGCACTTTTCAGTGATTTTACTTGTTTACATTTATTTGTCGGAGTTTACATAGTTACATTATTAATGTTTTACCCCAGGAGGAGGACACCATCATTTTATATTCTAAAATGTTAAATATATTGTAATAATAAAGTGTGTTCACTCAAACAACTCTCATCTCCACTGAAAAGCGAGATTGTGTTTCATTTTCAGCTCTGTACATAATGGGTGGTAAATGGCATAAAATGGTACATATCTGTGCAGTATTGTTTTCTGTGACCATGTGACACATAAGTGTTGTTATCTATATATTAGAGACATTTCAAGCCTGTTCAGTCGTCTCGTGACTATATGGGACTAAAGATTAGTTTTTTTCTTGCTGGGATTAATCTCAGGCCTGTCACACTCTCCTCATGTGATAAGAACTTCAATGGGGGAGATTATGCATGGACTCCACCGCCTCTCCCATATGAAGATTTCTTACTTGATGTAGAAATGTATTGTGCCGCCCGAGCAGAAGATGTAATGATGTATTTCCAGTTTGTTGGCTTTAATTAGAAATTGATCCCAACAGCTGACATTCCTGCATTGCAGCCAGTTCAGCTTCAAGTTATAGCCTACTGTACTCAACAAGGGCAAATATGTTTAAACACTAGATCTATCTATCTAATAACAATAATAAAAAATATCTATATAAGTAAACAAAGTTATATACGTGACGCTGGAGTACGTTTTACTTTAATGTCAGTTGTAATGAGATTTCCCGAGCTTGCCTGCGTCCCTGAACGCCTCTCGGTCGGCTCAACAGTTAAAGTGAAGTCACCATTAAGGAGCTTGAAAACGGGGGCTACCGGGGCTTATTCCCTTTAACTCTGACCTTCTGTGAAGCCATGTTTTCACTCGAACCCACCCGGAAGCTGTGAGGTGAGTGAAACCCGACTGGATCGAGAGGTTTGCGGCTTGTTTGGTTCCTTTTTCACTGATTGTTTTGACTCTTTCCGAGCGTCTGCTGTGTTAGCGTAGCTTCGTTAGCCAGTAACTGGTAAATCTCTGGTTAGCTGTTAGGGATACTTTACTGCTTTATTCTTCGTTGGTTTAACATTAGTAACTAATGTTTCCAACGTAAACTTAAGATAAAAACCAGTCATAATGGGGTAGATGAGGGTTCGTATGCTTTTAAACAAACAAACAAAGCTATCTTTAAGTAGATAAGCTGCGTTTGATTCAAGCTAGCTGTTAAATGTTTACAGAAAAAAAGCTGGAAATCAGATATTTTACTTGATGTAGAAATTTAGTATGTCACCTTACTTTTTTAAATCTATTATTATTCTTCAGCAACACTTACTCATCTAGGCATTTATTTTTTACTCCAAACCGTAGATATTCAGTTTTTTTCATTAGTATCTCAGAAGTTTTCTGCTTTCTGTTGCTTAAAAAGGGCCAATTAATTAAATGTAATCTTAAAGAAACAGAAAAATACACTTTAAACCAGGGTTTGGATGCGGATTATGTGTTAAGTGGCATTAAAAAGTCGAATTAACCAGTTACAATCCCAGATTTATTAGATGTAAACAATGGAGACCATTAAATATATTTTTCAATCATTTTCTATCATTTTCATGTGAAATTTTAACAGAGCAATTCACACTAACGAAAATTGGGTCCCAATTTGAAAGTGAAAAATAAACAAAAATAATTTAATTTCTACTGTCTAACATGGTGGTGGCAGCATCATGCTCTGGGGTTATCCTTCTTTAGTATGAACAGTTTCAAATATCTGTCAGTTTTGACCCAAAGCCTCCAGGCGTGTGCTGGAAATCTGCAGCTGAAGAGAGACTTTGTCTGTCAGGTTTATTTAAATAACATTAAATAATAAAACCATATCCTGGGTATCTTTACATTATCATTGGAAATTCTCAAAACGGCAACAGGAAATGAAATCGGCCAGCGATTGGAATCGATCCATTTTTCCAACGATCGACTATTATCTTAGCTGCTGATTACGGATCAGTCATCAAAATGACCAACTCCTGTCATTTGCTTTGCTGAAGAAATTAGGATAATCATTTAGTTGGATTTAAAGCTACCACTATCAAAGAACCTGCAGAATAATTGTTCTGTTTTATGTTATTGTCCTAATAGAGAGAAAACCTGAAGAAAAAGCCTTATTGGTGCATTTCTACTTCCAGAGTTGCTAGATTTGAGAAAAAAACAAATATGTTGGGTAATTTCAACCCCTCCTGTTTTACTCAATAAATAAATCAACGAAGAAATTCATGTTAGTTTTATTAGTGCTAAGGATCACAATTTTGAGTAAATTTATTGAAACAATTTCAGAACCCACTAAAGTTTCTGCTCTTTGCCCGTAAAGGTTTGAAACTGATGCAGAGGTCCAGCCTGATTCAACTCATGAAGGACAATAACAATGTTTTAGATGTTTTCCTTCACCTCTGGATCTCTGGGGTTATCTCCTGGTGTATTACTACCATGTTGGATCATTTTCTCTGAAATGTTTCTCTCTGTGGGCTCAGTTTAAGAAGCCTAGTGAATCACAAGGCGGTGGAGGAATGCAGCTTTAGGCCAGGTTTATTCCAGTTTATAATGAGCCTTTTGTTTTCACTGTGAGTGAGGTTTTTTCTGCTGATAAAGCTCTGTGAGGGTGTTCTTTCCTTTTTCTCCTGTCTTCTCAGCCAGAACAGGAGGAAATGAACACAGCTGCATGACTTTTCAAGCAGGTCGAAGTGTCCCTCCTCTCTTTGGGTTATTTTTACTGAGAGGAACATGACTTGTTTGGTCTAAATGTACGCTGGCGACGCCAGCTGTGCTGACAGAAACGGGATGTAAGCAGGTTCGGTATGGGTGCTTTTCTGAAACGGTTATGGAAATATGAGGGTTAATCTGATCCAACCTGCAGGAGCAGGATGGGTTTAAGAGGAACAGTGTTGACTGCTTTAAAGAGGTAGATCAAGTGACAGATGACAGAAAAGGTAAGAATCTAACATTTTATTCGGCGCTCGGTGACATTTGTAGTAAAATATGTAAAACAAGCTGGTGTTTAGCTTTTCTTTGAGCCTGATAAAGGAGGAAATATGTTTAGGGAAACAGTTGAATGTTTTTAGCTGTAGAGTCGAGACGGGGTCACGTTGCTGTTTCCTGAACCACTTCCCTGTCTTAAGAAGGTTGCAATAATAAACTTTTAAAGCTGGTGCGTGGTTTGTTTTTTCTCATGAATGACAAGGAGAGACGTTTGGATGCTAGCTGCTCATTTTAACACGTTAAACATGCTAAAAATGAGTATATATCGTCAGTAATATGTCAAAAACCAACCAAAGATGACAGAGCCGACTCAGTTTGTGAGATTTTTTGACGGCATTGTCAGTGCAGCGCCACACGCTCAGAACTTTATCAGAAAGAGCTGAAAGTTTCCATCAAAGCAGATCTTCTCATCTTCTCAGCTTGGACAAATTAAACTGAGTGATTTCATGTTGAAAGTTCACCAAATCCACAGCAGAAACGGGAACTAGTTCATTGAACCATCAACGTTTCAGAAGAATAAAAAGAACCACAAAAACCTTACTGTTAGTGATCACATCATGGGTCAGTTTGCATGACCAGAACATCATCACATGGCGGATTTGGACTCTGGGTTCTGGAAGCTTGCATACAGGACCTTGGAAAAGTATTCACACCCCTGAAACCTGTTGGGATTTCATGTCACAGACCAACATGGTGCACATTTGTGATGTGAAAGGAAAAGGAAGCATGCTAAATATTTTTCTATGTTCTGAAACTTTTTGACGGTGTAAACAACAAGTGTCCTAAAAATATGACAGGAATGTGGGCCTGAGTGCACGGTACCTAAATAATTGGACTTAACGAGATCTGGATTCTGCTTCGCAGCGCGTCAGACTGCTGTCATCTGGGCTGACTCGGTGTGAAGAAAGTCGCTCTGATTTGAGCTTCCTCTATTCATCCGTGGTTTATCACTGCTGAAGAAAACAGGAAGTGAAGCAGAAGGAAGTTCAGTGAAATCTCTGTTTTCTTTGGGTCTGTCGTAACCCAGCGAATCTTTGATCTGTCCTGGTCACATGTGTTTTAACACCGCAGAACCCAGAATTTTATTATGCAGATTTACTCCAACCTTTTATTTTGAATTATTTTTTTTTGTAATAAAAAAAACATAGAAAATGGAAAATAAGGCCTTTCCGTTTTCTTCCTTGTCCTTGTCCTCACCTTTTCTTTTGTATCCTACTTCTATCCCAAACTTTTTCCTACTCAGTAACTTTATTCCTATCCTTTCTTCCTGTTTTTTTCCATCTTTATTTTCTTGTACTTCCATCCTCATACTTCCTTGCATCATTTCCTTTCTTTCCTTCCTTATGTCCTTATTTATTTCCATCCTCCCCTCCTTTCTTTCTATTTTTCCAGGTTTCGTATTTAAATCCCAGCCACTGCAGAAATATCTGCCATAATTTTGTGGTGAACTTTAGTATTTTATGTTTTAACATGACTGTAAAGAATTGAAAAGTTTGTAATTTTAATGATAAAGATGCAGGAACAGATTCCCAACCTGTTTTATCAACAGGTTCCCAGTTATATCTCAGTTTCTGTCTGTTTGCAAACCTGAATCTTGCTCCTGTGGTCTGAACCCAGTAAAAAATGACCTTTTCTATCTCAGGTGAACTGAGCCTCCTACCAGTCCAGCCTCCGTCATGTCTCCACCTGTTGGTGCACACTGACGGATTCACCGACACTTTGCAGCAGAAGAGAGCTGGAAATGAGCACACCGCAGTGGCCGAACATTTCCAGGAGGCGGCGCTGCTGAGACAGGATTGGTCGGTGGTGATCGAGCTTCTGCCGCCACCGCCATGGACGAGTTCTCCACCAGGACGTACGGCACCAGCGGCCTCGATAACAGACCTCTGTTCGGCGAGACGTCGGCCCGGGTAGGAAAATATGTAGAACATCTGTTAGTTTATGCTTTAGCTTCTGTGCCGAAGGGAAAGTAAAATAAACCAGCTGTATGGGTCGCTGGTTAAAGCGAACCTTCAGTTGGGTTTTGCTCTGAGGAAACAAGGACGGCTGATTTCTGCAGTGACGTGTTGAACTTTTTCCTGCAGGATCGGATCATCAACATGGTCATGGGAGGCTTTACGTCTGTGGTTGTTCTGGTGAGTCTGTCACTGCTTGGTGTTGACCCATTTAGTTCACAGTTTGACCTAAATTTATTTAAGCCCTACTGGATATTGCTGCTATTATGGCCACCCTAGTTTTTTCCCAGGACTTCTTCTGAAACCGAGCCTTGGTGGACTTTGAAGTCATTGTCCTGTTTGAAGGTTCAATGAGGTCCGAGCTTCAAGCGACGTGACATTTTTCTCCCAGACCTTCCTTAGGTTGCACATGCTGCTGATTTTAAATTGACAGATGAAGCAAAGCAGTCCCAGACCATCACTGAGCCACCACTGTGCTTCACTGTAGCCTTGGTGGTTTTTTTCCCAGCATGCCCATGGGTCAGAGGGGGTTATCACATGGAGTCCTGCAGTATTTAATGTGCAGAAACTATTTTCTGTATCTGAGTAACAAGAAAATCCTTCAGTTTAATCTGTTCTTTTATATTTACCTCAGGACAGAAACTTTCTGAACCTTCTTATCTCCCACATTCTTTGTACAGAAGAAAATCACTAAATCTCCTCAGGAATAAAAGGAGGAGCTCCTCCATAACAGCTGAATTTCCCGCACAGGCTTTATTTTTTCTGACCCAATCAGTGAGCTAAGAATCAACATTAAGTTGGAGCAAAGAAGTTAAAGACTAAATAAAAAGGAGCGATAAATTGCAGCTTCATTTCTCAGTTCTTTACAGAAAGAAACGGATCTTTCCAGTGAATGTTCACATTCCCAGACTAAGACTACTGGGATTATTTTTAGCCTCAGACTAAACGATAACCTGCTTGTTTCCCAGGTGACGGTGATCGGCTCGTTTGTGTTCCCCTCGATGCCGCCGCGGCCGGTCAACATCTTCTTCGCGGCGTGCATCCTGCTGGCGTGTGGCTCACCGATAGTGCTGGTAACTAAAACACTGATACAACACAAATCCTTGGTGTTAGCATGTAATCGTTAGCCTGTTTAACGTTAATCATCCCTAATGCAATCTCTCTGCAGATATAAATATTACTGTAATCCTTCCAAGCAGCCAGACTTCATTTAAGGTTTTGATGAACAGGCTTTTACATTTTCTGAAGATTTAGCAAATATTTTGGTTGATTTGCTTTTAACTCCAAAATAATAGAGACAAAACTTCTTCAGCAGCAAACTGTCAATAAGTCGTCATACACAGCTGACTGACTGATAAAGCAGATCAGCTGCTGTTTTTCCATCAAACCCAGACACGGCAGATCTGTTCTACATTTTGAGGTGACTCTTAAGTTAACTAAGATTAAACCTAAACAAAAAACACTGACATGGCCCTTGGATCGTCTCCCAAACTGGAGACTGAAAACCATTCCAGCAGTTTCAAGTTAAATGTAATTAAATCTAATAAAAACAGCAACCAAACACTAGATAAACCTGACTAATTTGTAAAATCTACTCCTGTCCGCAGATATTCTGGTACCGACAGGGCGACCTGGAGCCCAAATTCCGGAAGCTGATCTACTACATGCTGGCTACCATCGTGCTGCTGTGTTTATGTGCCAATCTTTACTTCTTTGACGTTAGGTAGAGGAAGAGGGGACAACGCGGCTTCAACTGACAGATGGAGGTCCAACGTGGAGTAGCGGACCGAGACGTGACCAACAACACACTAATTTACACAGAGAGGCTTGCTGGGACCAAAACACAGAGATTTAAAACTTCCAGTGAGTGGAATAATGTAAACACACTGAGGTCACAGTGTGGGAAACACAAAGTCCTGAAAGAGGCCTAGAGGAGGAAGTTCACACAAACAGACTGGTTTACATGCAAATAAACAATAATCATGACCGCTGCCGCATTCTGATGCTCCTATGAGGATCCGTGAGTAAGAAAATGAACAGTTAGAGGAAAAATCTGCCCTTTCATCCAGCTACATCCATGTTTCTGTGATTATTTATGTTTTAGACAGGCTGATTCATCTGAAGGCCAGTCATCCAGACTGGATTATCTCCACTTAGGGAGGAGAAGAACTTTATCTCCTCTAAGGCATGGAAATAAAGGATCTGGACTGGGATAAGCCTCCACCGGGGGTGCCAGAGGGTCAAAGTGATAAGAAGCATACTGAATAAAGTCAATTATTTTTGTCTAAAATGTGGTAAAGAATTGAAGTTTAACATTGGATTAGGTTTTACTGCAGTAAGTAGAGAAATGTAACAGATTTAGTGGAAACGCACCTCATGTTCCGCTTTGAGGGGGTCTGTAGTACGAACCAGGATGGGTTTCCTAACTGGGTGACTTCAGGGTCACAAAGATGCTTCAGCCTTTGTTTGGGTTGAGCTAAAACTGGAAACCTAAGACCTCTGATCAGCTGCCTGCCCTCCTGTACGTTCAGGATGCTGAATGCTAAAAATAGAGGGGTGACTCTACATTTAGCATTAAATTACGTTAAATCAGACATTTTCTCCTATATTTTATACCCCGTTTCAGTGGTGGTGCATTTAGGGGAGGCTCTACGGTCAGGAAATCTCATGTTTGTCTGTACATCAAAGCTTTTTTTAGTTCACTGGTTTTAAAGGGGTGGATTTTTCCTTTAAACTGGAATCAAGTGAACCAGGAGGAAGGCTGCGGAAACGTCAGTACTGTAGTTCGGACCAAGCAAACGGCACACGCACCACATCGGGTCTGTGGCACCAAAACAAGCTGGCTTGTAGCTATGTTTCTACTTTTTTAGATGCATTTCCTTTTTGTTCTTCCAGTCTAGACCGATCGAAGACGCTTCCACCTACCGTCAGCCAATGAAAACGACAACGTTTTACACGGGACCGTCTGCCACTGGAACAGATTTGCACTATTAATCCTGCTGGTTTTAAATCTGAGCTGGACTCGTAGCTTCCTGAGATCCACACTGATGTTTCAGTGGAAAGAATAGAACAGACTCAGGTGTCATTCTGCCTGTTATGCTTAAGAGACAAAATGTCACATTTAAAAAGCTGCAGTTCGTGGTGACAGATCTACAATTGCTGTTTCTGTGACAGATCCTTAAAGTTGGCAAATAAAATGAGAGGATTATTAAGGTTGTTACATTCTTTTTACAAACTGAAATCATTAAAAAGAGTCAGGATGCTGCAGTTTGCTATTTTCTCCCCCATTTTGTCACATTATAACAAAGACTTGAATGTATTTTATTGTACTTTTATAAGGCAGACCAACACAGTGCATATTCATACAGAAGATGAAACATGGCTTTAGAAATAAAAACCTGAACATTTTGTCGTGCGTATGTATTCAGCACCCTTTACTCTGATACCCCTAAATAAAATCCAGAGTGACCAACTGGCTTCTCAAGCAACTGAATGCAGCTGTTCTGTTTCTGGACCCAGATGTTTGTAAGAGAACATTAGTGAAAAAATAAAGATCATCAGAAGCACAGCAGGACGAGGACCCTAAACATACAGCCAGAGATACAATGGGATGGTTTCGATCTGAGCTCATGGGTTAGAATGGCCTAGTCAAAGCCCAGACCTAGATCCAACTGATAATCCCTGGCAAAACTTGAAATATGGTTTTCACAGACATGCTCCATCCAGCTTGTCTGAGCTGGGCAAGAGTCTGGTTTACCATATAGAGAAACTGGTTGGCTAAAAGGACCACGGCAGATTTACTCTACAAAAAGGATTTCTCAAGATGGAGTCCTAATTGCTTGATTACTGCAGCCTTAAGTTTGAGTCATAGTAGTCAGACCACATTGCTGTAATAGTAACCTGTTTTTGTGTAACCTTCAACCATTTGGATTATTTATGTATCAATTTGAGGGTGCGTGTGTGTAGAAGTAAGTGTGTTTGTGTTGAGTGGGTGTATATGAGCATGTTTGTCACCTGGAGGTACACAGTGACAGTGGCGAGAAGGTCTGCAACACTCAGCACCCAAGATCAGCAAAGAAGAGGTGGACCCGGGTCGGGAAAGCTGGAGCAGCCCAAGACGGACAGACACAAGGCATCACCCCAGGGCAGCTATACGGCCCGGCCCACACAGAGGCAGGTCGTCAGCAAACCCCAGGCCAAAGGGGCAGACGTAGAGCACCGGGTCCAACAAGCAGTCAACACTGAACCAGACCTTGTAAAGTTTCTGTACGCTGCTCAAACAGAACATGTCTTATTTCAGGTTAATTATTCACTGCAGAGGAATGTTTTGTTGTTAGCAGAGCGGTAAAAACCAAGAAACACCCAAATATTCTCTGATCATTTCCTTTAATGATAAAACATCTACTGAGCTGTAGCTCTGGACAGAAACATCCTCTCTGTTGGTTCTGCTGCTGCGGTTCTGACGGTTCTGGCTGTAAATGCCATGTTTTATGGAATAAACTATTACATCACCTCTCTGCCTTTTCCTGTACTGATCTGAGCTCAACTCTGAGTCTTTAAAGTTTGTTACATTGCTTTGAAAAAGTATTCATACCCGTCCTGTTACTTGGCAACCACAAACCTCAATGTAACAATTTAGACATGGGTGTAGAAATGTTTCACAAGTTTGCAGTTGTAATCATCCCCTTTATTCTGATAAAGTAACCTAAACATAACCTTTTTTTTCAGCAGCCTTTTGTTTCATAATATTTGGCTTTGAGCTTGAAGATTCAGTCATAAATTAAGATTTTATGTCATATGGTGAAGTTTTATAAAGGAAACAAATGTATCAAAATAACGTCCAGTTCTACAATTTCCCATAATGTTAACATTTAAAATGAAACCACATTTAAATAGTTTGTTTTGCTCATCATTCCTGACCTTAATGAACCGAGTCAGCCATCATGAAGCTCCTCTTTATCTCCACATGATTTTATCCTCAGAGGTTTTAAAGAAAGTCCGGCAGATGTTCTGCTCGTTTTGTCCCAAAGTTCATCAGGCGCAGCCTTTCAGATTGAAGCTGCGTTCACATTTCAATCAGGAATTCCCAGAGAAGCTTCAACACTTCGGTTAAAAGGCTCAACTCCGTTTCAAAAGTCCCGGTTAAAAACCACCGGAGAACTCACAGTTCGACTCTCTTCTGGTCCTTTCCGGTCAGTCAGAACCTTCCTGGTTCTCCAAGATGGGATCTGAGGACAGTCAGGAGGTGATCATCAGGTTTGTCAGAATTTGACGTCCGAAACTCGCGGCTGCATTAGTTAGATCTGTGTGTTTGTTACCTGTCAGGGTGCTGCTGATGTTGGAAGACGTGATGAGTACCGCACTGCCAGACGGTATCCCAGAATCCACCACTGGACTCTGAATTTATAAAAAAACACATATAGTGTGTGTATAGGTGCATCTCATTATAGAATCTTAAAAAGGTTGTTTATTTCACTTATTTTATTTAAAAAGTGAAACATAGATTCATTGCAGTGATTCATTTGAAGCGTTTCTGGTAATTTGCTGATTGTGGCTCACAGCTTATTAAAAACAGTTTCAGTTTCTCTGGAAATTAAATCCAACCAATTAAAAACAAGGATTTTTAATACAGAAATATCATGATATGGCCTAAAGAACCAAAGGGAAGACTGCTGACTTGTCTGTGTCCTTCCTTCTTTCGTTGAGGAGAGCATCAAGGAAAGTAAGGATGGTAGGACACAAGGTAGGACACAAGGGAGAAAAGCAGAACAAAAAAGGGAGAGAAGAGAAGATGGTAGGAAACAAGGAAAGAGAGAAGGAATGAAAGAAAGGAGGAGGGACACAAGGAAGGAAAGAAGAAAGAGGTCAAAGAATGAAAGTTGGACACAGAAGGAAAGGAGGTGGGTAAAGGACAGAAGGAATGAAGATAGAGCACAAGGTAGGAAAGGAAGGAGGGTAGGACACAAAAAAAGAAGGAACACATTGAAAGGAGAGTAGGACACAAGGAAGGCAAGAACCTAGGAGACGAGGAAGGGAAGACGAAGGGACAACAAAGAAAGGAGAGACATAAGGGACATAAGATGGAAGAGGAACACGAATAAGGACAGAAGGAAAGAAAGAAACAGGGACTTATGAAAGGAAAGAAGGTAGGACATGAGAGCCATGATACTAATAAAGTAACCTGGGCTTCCTGAACACCTAAGCAGAACCACAGGCTGATCTCCTCCATGCCACGCTGCACTGATGCAGGAGTCCATGCAAAAGGAGCCCTGACCAAGTACTGAGTGCAGATACTCTACAAGACACAGACAGACTGTTCTGTAGGTCCGAATTTCTGGGTTCAAATCCTTTTCAATCGGTCTGATGTAAAAATTCTCATTTTCTGAGAACATAAATTTGGATTTTTATTCAGTGTTAGCCAGAATCAGCAAAATAAACAACATCTTTAAATACACCACTTGGTCAGAAATAAATGAACTTTTCAGTGATAACTGTGATACACGTCTAAATGGGACGTGTAAAAACCTGGTGTTGGATGTTCCTCCCAGCTGGAATAACCCAAACCCGACACGTTTATAGTCCTTAATGTTTTAAAGTGACTGATTCAGAAAGCATGTTGAGCACGCCTGTGTCTCCGTACCTTCTCTGTGAAATCTTCAGCTACTGACTCAGGAGTTTCCGTGACAACCCTCTCCGAATCCTCCAGGAGACCCGCCACATTGAGGTGGTTGTCCTGGCTCCGCCCCTCTGTCTCCACGACCAGCTGCGGTTCTGAGGGGGCGGGGTCAGAGGACACGGTCTGAATGATGACGCCATCTCCAGAGCAGAGGCTGTCGGTCTGAGGAGGAAAAACAACAACATATGAAAACAAACATTGAGGAGGACGGAGAGGCGCCAGAGGGACAGGAAACTGACCGACAGGCTGTGAAGGATGATGTGCTCCTGTGAGGAGGGGGAGGAGCCTGTCGTCAGGGTTACTGTGCTGTTATTGGATAAGCTGAGAGGAAGGCTCTGGTTGGACGTCGTCTGGAGGTAGTAAGTTCCCGGGGTGCCAGTAGGCTGCAGATGAAAGGACTGGAAAACAAACAATTCTTCATTTATAAAATAATCTTCATCTGGTAAAAAAATGTTAAGAGCTTGAAAACAAATAAATCAACAGAAAGAACATTAAGGTCACAGGATCTTATTGAAACAACTGGAAACAACTGGGATTTGAGATGTGCTGCACATTTGGCTCAGATTCATCTTGATGAAATGCTCCAGAATGTTTAACTACATAATGAAAATAATCACATGAGGGGTCCCACAGGGCGCTTCACTGGGGTCAAACTTGTTTATCCGGTACATCAATTAGACCTGTTCTGAACAGCTGCAGCAGCTGGATTGGTTTGCTGATGATACCAAAATGTTTTATTCACGAAATATTTGGATCAGCTTATAGACCCAAAAACAAAAGAATTTTTCAATAATTTAAATAAATCTAAATATATATTTGCTTCTCAAACATTTAGCAGGCAAATAATAGAAATGAATAGTTCCCACACAAACAAATACATTTTCAAGGGTCTTATTAAGTTTTCCTGGAAACCACAGAAATATCTTTTGCAATATTACATGAGGTCATAAACATTTGCCAAATCCTGTCTACATTTAAGCACGGCGGTGGCTCAGTCATGCTCCGGGACTGCTTTGCTCCCTCTGGCATTAGAAATCTGAATGAGTCATTTTGAGATAGCAGTCGTCATTAATGGCGGCATTTTAGTTTATTTTGAAGAAATTAGTTGTAATATTCCTTGAGCTGAGCTATTTAACTTGTTCTTTTTTGGTCTGTTTACAGCAAACAGCTGTTAGTTTGTATATTAAGTCAATAAACCTAACTTACAGTGGTGGTTAAACCATTTCATGAGTAATTATTTACATGTTTACTGTTTAAAATTAAGAGTTTTTAAACAAGTTGCATGTCTTTTGTTTTTTTTCTAGTTCATCATTTCAAATATCATCAGCATCACATCTCCAATCTAAAACAAGGAGCCCTGCTGGGTCAGACTCACCGGCAGGATCTCGAAGGTCTGCAGCGCCCCTGAGTTCAGAGCGATGGCATCTCCGTCTGCAGCTGCAGCCGAATCTGAAGCTGCAGACACAAACAAACAGAAGGTGAGGAGGAAGCAACATCTCTACAACATCTTTACTGCTGCCTCTGTTTGTTGGAAGGTCGAGTCTCACCCAGGTGAGTGATCTGCAGCGGGATCTGGACGGGAATCTGCAGTGCTGCCAACGAGCCGGGGGCGGGGCTGCAGCCGCTGCTCTCGTCCAATCGGGCGAGTCGGATCTGAAGCGAGGAAGGAGAGGGACTTCCGGGTAGAGACGCTGTCTGTGAAGATGTCATCAGCTCCTCGAGGCCCTTCAGGAGGACTGTTACCACAAACATACTCAAATACAGCTACATCACTCACAGGCTGGGGTGTCTGACTAATCCTGAGCCATTAACTGGAACTGTTCTTCTTCCAGGGTGGGATTATTATACAACAACGATTCTCAAAACAACAACAGAGTGCACACATTTGAATTTATTGTGGATCTTCTCTGATCCACACAAACATAGTCATCAATACAAACTCAAATAGACACACAATTTCATCGAAAGCTTTCAATAAGCGGTGCTGAAGGTTCTTGAGTGACTAAAACTTTCCAAGGACAATTAACTTCGGAGAAACTAACTATGGAAAAGTCCAAACAACTCAGAGAAGATCTCAACAACTGCAGAGTCAAAGGTCATCAGTTCAGACAGACATAAATACAAGTTATTCAGACGCTTCAACTCCCAAAGTCTGGATGAAGACCCTAGCTGCCCCCGTCAGATTTGTCAGAATGGTCAGGAACACCCAAGGAACCAGCCATGAACTGGAAACAGCGAGAAGAACAATGTCGCTGTCCCCAATGAAGACAGTTTTACCCCCCATGATCTGAGAGGGTCCCAACCAAGAAAGAGGTCCTGCTGAATAATCCAATCCTTTAGGCTCAAGTGAAATTTACAGCTGGAGCCAAATGTCCATGTTTGAAGCTAGTTTGTCCATCTCTTCCCTGAACAAGACGTTTTATGCTCAGACGAGACAAAAATTTAGTTATTTGACTAAGATGACAAGACGTTAGGAGGAGTTACTGTAAAAACACTGTACCAGCTGTCAAGCATGGTGGTGGCAGCAGCATGCTGTGGGGCCTAATTAAAACACAATCATAAGTCCTGTCAGTGTTGCTCAGTTTTCTGTTTTAACTACGTACAGGAGAACGTCTGGAGGACTCAAGGTTCCTACACATTTCATCATTCTGGACAGTTGAGCACAAATTATTTAATATTCAGTGGAAGCAGTATTGGTGCATCTCAAAAAGTGGATGAAACAATGAAGAAGGTCTACCTCAAAATTATTCTACATCTTCTCAAACAAACAGCTAGACAGATGTTCCACCTGGATAAAGATCCCAATCACACATCCAAACTGGATCTGGAACAGGCTTCCCAAATCCGTTTCAATGAACTCTACCAGGAACGTTGTCAAGTCAAGTCAAGTTAGCCAAACGTTGAGCCAGGATGATGCCAGAAGCTTGTTGATGGCTACAGGAAATATGTTTCTAAGGTGCAACTTTCTAACCTGTATGTAGAAATTTGCCCCCATGTGAATTAAAAGGAAATCTTCATGGATCCATTGCAGATCTTTATTGTATAATCATTCCAACCTGGGTAAAGAAGGCTTCAAATAAATGATGAACACCCCAAATCAATCCCTTGGTAAATGAGAGTCTGTGCTGTTTACCGCTGAACGGGATTTCTTTGTGGTTGGCGACTTGTCTCTTGATGTTCCACCACTTGGACCGCAGCCACTGAGGCGACCGCACGCTGCTCCAACCCCACGCCATATCCTCCCACTGGATGTCGTTCTCATCCTCCACCCTCACCAAAGAGATCCTGACGGAAGCAGACTGTTACTTTTACACACATGCGTATGGTTTGAATCACAGACTGTCCAACACTCAGCTTGAACCTGCGCAGGAGGTGCAGGTCGTCCTCCTTCGTCCACTCAGATCCTCCGCTGTGCTTCCAGTTCAGGTAGTTCAGCCACTTCGATCGACACTGCTTCTCTGAGCGCGTGCGAACCCGATCTGCGACCGTCGCCCAGGAGACTCCCGCTGTGACCGCCGACCCAGGTGTCACGCCCGCTATCTCGTACACGACCTCTGCGAGTCGTCCCTCCTCCTCCTCGCTCCATTTACCTGAATTGAAGCAGGAGCTTTAGCCCACAGATCAAACTGAAGGATGTGTTTGAGTTCTTCCTGAGCTGCACCTGTGTTGCACGTGTCCTTCATCAGACGGCAGCGGTCTTTGACAGAAGAAGCGCTGCGACCCAGAGCCGCTCCGATAGTCGCCCAGTCGTTCCCGTGTTTTTCCCTCAGCCTGAAAACAAACGGGTAAAACTGAAACAGCTTCTCAGGGGGATTAGTTTCACTCTGAACCAACCCGTGACAGGTTTCACTCACGCCTTCAGCTTCTCTATCTCCTCTGGAGTATACCTTATAGGGGAAAAAGGGACCAATTAGCACTCAAGACTCCTGAATCGGTAAGGCTGCAGTCTGATTCCTGCTGACTCATCCTGAACTCACTTGCCGACGTGGTTTCTGTCGTCGTACATTCGTAAAACTCTCCTGTAGACAGCGAACAGCGGCCGGTTCAACCCCAGCGCCACAGAGCGGTAGAAATCCTTCCTTTCCTCCTTGGACATCTCAAAAATAATCTCCGCTGGATCCTGGATGCCACGGCGCTGAACGAAGACGGCAGGAGTGAACTTAATATGTTTACAAGTAGGAAAATGAGAAACACAGAGCGGCATGGTGGCGGCGAGCGACATACCTTCATGTAACGATCAATGTTGTTGATCAGAATGTCGATCTCCTCCTTTGACCACATTCCCTGCTTCCACCTGTGACCTGAGGAGGAACAGAGGATTCATCTATCAAATTCGTCTTCGACCAGGCACAGCGGGGGAGGATGGCGAGGGAGGTAGAACATCTCCAAAGCTCGAGCGGCACCTTCAGGTCTCCATAACAACCCTTTCATGCCATCTACAGGCCAACTGCTTGTTTGGGAAAAGCCTTTCTGTCCTACCATCACAAACATGGGGTTGACTAAACCCTACTTGGACTTCAAGTGGAATCATGTGATCTGGTCAGATGAGACAAAGGCTGAGGAATATGGGAAAACGCACCTCAAGCCCAGTGCTTACACAGTGGAAGATCTGTGATGCTGTGGGCCAGTTCCCTTTAAAGCCCTGGGAGAATCTGTCTGGAGTCGATTGCCTCATAAACTCCAGGCTTCTGCCAGGAATATTTATGGATTTGCTCATGGAGCCAACAGTGGAGAAAATAGTAAAAATAACAATTCTGATAAATGAATTCTAATTCTTATCATGATAAGAAATTTCCCACCTACCAAAAGCTGGTCTAATATTTTTCACCTGGTCTGAAAAGTAATTTCCAAAACATCGACAAGAAATCCACAACCAGTCCAGAACCATCTACAAGTCCAGTCAGGTCTGCAGCTACAGCTTAAAGTAGATGTACTGAGTAAATAATCAGTTTGGACCTTTGTTGGCCAGCGTGTCTTTGTCCTCTTTAGTGGTGAACCAGGCCTGGCTGACAGGCGACACCTCGGCCTTCTGATCTTTATCCTCCTGCAGAATCTGAACAAACAAACACAAAAACAAACTTTCAGCTTCTGATTTATTTTACCGACTCAGAACCATCTGCGATCTCTGTGACATTTTTTAGAGCTCTTTTAGAAAACAGGTGAACACAGCAAAACTATTCACACCCCTTGAGCTTTCGTAATACAGCCACAAACGTTAACGATACATGATGGACATTTGTTTTCAGGCCCTGTATTTCTAGATGACAGCAGGAGGGAAGCTCCATGTCTACCTCGATCTCAGTGACCCCGTCCTCAGGGAGATCGCCTTCAGCTGTGGCCGTCATCGTCACCTCGAAGCTGTCGTTCTCAGACACTAATGGTAAAAGCAGACATTTTAAAACTTTCACATCAGTTCGGTTTGTGGCTTCAGTTTCTGTGGGAAAAAACTATAAGTTTCAACTATCAACCTGATTCATGAGAAGAAAAGCTGTCCCACCTGATGAAAAACAGCTCAACTTTATACTTCTATTAAAAAGCACATATTTAATCCTTCTGAAACCCTAAATTGATCCGTTTAGATGTTCAGCTGAACAAAACAAAGTCAGAGATAGAAAAAACAAACATCTCACTGGTGACGACAGAGAACTGAGGCGCCTCTGAGTTGTCGTCCGTGGAGACTCGCATCTTCTTCTGAAGAGGCTCTGACTCCTCGTCTGCAGACAAACACATTCACATCTGTTACCAGCCACTGGTCCTCTGCATCTTCTGCATCTTACCCTGGAATAAGAGCTTCCTGTTTTGGTTACAGATTGCTTGTTAACTGGTCATTCAGAGTATACTGAAGCAGATATTGTGTAACCAGCACCTCTTGGACCAGGCTGCACTGAACTCTGTTCTGCTTCTCTCTTCTTGAAGCAAAGATGTTCAGCCTTTACTGACAGCATGTCAGAAATCTTTCCTGTTTAAGTCGGATTTCCCCACCAGTTCTGAGACACTGACGGGACTCTCTGCTGAAAGTCTCCAAACGTTCCCACTGTTACCTACAGTGACGGATCTCTGATGCTGTGGCATCGTTTCTCTTGTTAAAGTTCACGACATCAATAACTCTTTGAAATACCAGGTGCCAATAAGTTGGCACACCTAGTTTAGTCAAATATTCTTATTTCTGAAGGTAAATACGTAATTAAATGAAATGTTAGACCTTTCTATAATTTTCAGTGTGACATTAAACTACTGCAAGAAAATCTGAATTTATTCTAAGACTTTTTACACATCTAAGAGTGAAGGGTGCTGCATGGTTCTAGAAATAATCTGAAACCAGTCGAAAATCAAGTCAAATTGCACTCAAAACTAATTTTGAAAATGGTTTAAAATGTTTTATTTTAAACCTCTTAAAAAAAATACAAGTTTAGTCATTACTGGGTTGTCTTCTTGTGAAATCCAAACCAAAGCCTCAGTGAGACGTTCAGAAAGAGTTCTTTGTGTTTCTGTTGACCCACCATTTGAAGGACAGTGCAGAATGATGCTGCCATCGCTGTCCTGAGTTAACGTGACGGGCTTCACGCTTTCTAACGCTGCCGGTTCTTCTGCTGCTGCTGCACTCATCCTGCACCTGCTGAGGACACAAAAACACACCAAGCTAACTGCTGCTTCGCTGAGAGCTGGGTGTTACTGCAGCAGAAACAGGCGACAAACACCAGGAAGTCTAAGCGAAGAGGCAGCATCTGGAAAATGTGATTTCCTACATGTAAAATGCAACAAATGTACAATTTGTGTTAAAAATAAAGAGCAAAGAAGGATGAAAAAACCCAAAAACTGCTTTATGTGCAATGAAGGAAACAGCAAATCTTCAAATATTAGTAATATCCTGGCCAATGTCCTTACTTTTAAAATGTAAACTAGAATAATAAGAATATGAAACAATCACTAAAATTGTCTTTATTGAAGTGTTTGACCAAGGAGAACACAGGAACCATATGATATCTGCTGCCTCTACATGATGTAGTAATTTCTCAGTATATCTACTGGACAAGAACATGCTGTCTCACTGTGTTACCAGTCTGGTTGCCACCTTCAGGGTTTTTGTTTTTCTTTATCATTGTGATTCCTGTGCACTCCATCTTAGATACAATGTAAAGAAAACCTAAAAATGCAAAAAAGATTTATTTATTTATGGTAAATAATTTCATTTTTGAGAAACCTTAGTTTATTGCAGAAAATCTGCTCATGCTTTTACAGCCATAATGCAGACTGTTTGTCTGTATGATATAATATGAAAATGACTGATTTGTTTTTAAATCTTTGAATGTTGTACCCTACCACTGCCCCTCCTGGTCACTAAGGTCAGCCGACCAGCTTCTCCTGGATGTGCTGAGGGGACAAAGCCACTGGACATTAGACAAGCCACTTCAATGGTTTTTAAGTCTCCTCATGAAACTTGTCTCTTTCCATTGACCTTTGACCCAGAATAAGAGAAATTGTTTATTTGATTTAATTGATTGATTTTGTTTAATATGATCTGTTATGTGTTCATTGTATCTGTGTTTTTATGCTTCGGTATAACATCTGTTCAGCACATTGGTCAGCAGTGCTGTTTATGAAGGGTTTCATAAAGTTGGCTTGGCTGAGAATGCAAACAAAAATTTGTCATTTTAGGGAATTTGTGTATTTTTTTAAACTGCACATGTCCCAACGTGCAGGTTGTAATTCAGTGGAGAACATTTAAATCAGAATAAGGAACAAAATAAGTAATACAGTAATACAGAAAATATTGATTTTTTTAAATCAATCTTAGCTCTGCTCGCGGGCGCCCTCTACTGTTTTCAACTTGACAAAACGTGAACAAATACTTTTCTGGAAATATTATAAATAGTATTACAAATTATTTTTAAAGCACAATATACATGCCGAATTATAGACTGAATCTTCCAAAGCAGGGCTCGTGTGAATGTCACACTATAATACGTTTACATTATTTCTAAATCAGAAAGAATGTGTAAAATTAGTTGTTTTCTCTGAGGAGTTTGGAATGCGGGGCCGTCAGGCTGAGAAAACACACTCAGACAAGCACTCACGTTTAGTTTATATCAATACAGCAATAAGTACAAACACTGAAGTATATTCAGTACATTTGCATTGCAACATAAGGAAAACCGATGGTTTTTATAGCTGCCTTGAATCGAAGCTAACAATTAGCATCGAGCTAAAAGAAAGACGACATAAAAATCTGCGGCGCCATGTTTGTCGACAAGCTCTAGCTTGTGGGACCTGTGTTGTTTTAGTTTAATTTAAGACTTTAAGACCATTTTTATGCTTTGGTTTCGCTCCTGAACATCCAGTGGACCCTGACCACCAAAGAGAAAGTGAATTTTACTTTTGATTTGGCTACTTACTTCCTGTTTTTGGTCCGGGGACTTTCGAGGTACCAGGATGGAGGTAAAGTGCCAGGATGGAGGAGCGCCGCACGGAGGCCGACAGGGTTGCCAGGTTTGATCCTAAACTGAAGGCTAATAGATTTTTGATTCTTTGTTTAAACTCACGTATCATGAAATATTAACATATTCATAACTATCATTTGGACTAACAATAATCATAAAAAAAAAACGAAAAGAATTTGATGGTGCCTGCGTCATGGTGGAAACGCCATTTAAGTTGCATGTTTAGTCATTTCTTCTAAATAATTGCACATTGTGAACCAACATATACTGACCAAGTACAGATTAATATTGTTCTCCTGAGGTCCCGGAGAATTAAAAAAAAACATTTTAATAATCAAAGCAGGACTTTCATTATTGAGATTATTTGGAATAAGCTACGCTATGTAAAAGCCAAACATTTATTCCTAAAAGTCTATAGTTGTTTTTTTTTTATAATATAATAACAATCCCTTTTTAATCACTGGTTCATTAGTGTCTTGTTGAACCTATTTCTATTTATTTTGAACATATTTCTATTTATTTTGAAGAGTATCTGTAAGCCTTATTTTGACAGATTAAATCAGCCCATTCTTGATCACTAGTTGAGGCCCATTAGTACGGTGGCCGTCACAGCAAGATTTGATATCTGCCAGTCTGCCAAAGCTTTCAGCACCATTTCTAAGACTTTGGGAATCGAGAGAACCACAGTGCAAGAGATATTATCCACAAATTGAGAAAACATGGAACAGTGGAGAACATTTCCATGAGAGGCCTTAACCAGGAGGTCATAAAAGATCCTTTCCCCTTAATAAATGAAATAATTATTTGAAAACTGCGTTTGCATTTACTCAGGTTATCTTTGTGGGATATTAAAATTAGTTTGATGATCTCACAGGAAATAATAATAATAATATTAATAATGAAGAAACCTGTTCAGAGGTGGACAGTAATAGTTGCCTCCATGCAATGCGTTCATTGCTACAGCAGGCACCAGTTAAACATCTTTATAACAAACAAAACAGAAATCTATTTAGGACTGGCAGCAGGGGGTGATGCTGGAGAGCATCATCTCCTGCACAAAAACCATCAGGAGCCCACCAGGGGTGTGTTCTCTCCCAACTCTCCTCCCAGATAACTCCCCCTAAGTGGACCCATCTGTGAAACTCCTGACGTCATTAGTCTGATCCAGAACCATAACAAGTCTGCATACAGACAGAAGTGGGATTGGCTGGTCCACTGGTGCGGTCAGAACCACCTGGAGCTCAACCTGCTTAAGACTTTGGAGATAACAGTAGACTTCCTGAAAGCACCCCCTCGGTCTTCTGCACATCCCGAAAACTGTACAGGTCTAAACTGTAACAAACAATTAGGTCTGCAGAGAGAATCATCAGGGCTGAGCTTACCTCCATCTATGACTTGTACAGGTCTAGGGTCAGGAAAAGGGCAGCTTACATCTCTGTTGACCCCACACATCCTGGGCACAAACTGTTAAGCCTTTCACCTTCAGGTGGCGCTACAGAGCTCTATTTGCAAAACTCAGCCACCACAGAAAGTTTCTTTCCCCAGGTTGTATCTGATGAACATGAACACCTTACACTCTGAGTACTCAGCTGCTCTTCTCTGAAACAAAATAAGCATATTTGCACTTCCACAACCTGCCTTTTTCTTTCTTTAAAACGAAATAAATTGGCTGTAACTACACGTACAAACTGTTACTTTTAATCCTGTATTTCTTCTAAAGTTGACACACTTATACCTTTTGTCTGCATGCTGTGAGCGCTTGACACCGAAGTCTAATTCCTTGTTTGTGCAACAATCTTACATAAAAGCTGATTCTGAGGTGCAAGTGAAGCAAACCTGGCAACCAACGGGAGCATAAGATTTAATAATAATAATTGATTTAACTAACTTTGACAAAAAAGACAATGCTTCTAAATAAATTCAACTTCTCGTCTTTGTAATTTGTGTTATAATTGTTTACTTTAATTTGTGAAATACGCGTCAGACATTGCTAGAAATCCGTTCCGCGTTTGTTTCGCTCGGACCTTTTTGGTGGACGGACGATACGTTAAAGCTGCTAAAATCCAAAAGGTGTCTGGAGCCGGACTGCAGCAGAATATGGGAGATCAGTCAGCGAGAGTGTGAGTTTGACCTCCTAGGAGGTTTATGCGATGAAATGTCACCCGTGGAGGTTTTATATGATTTAAATCAGATGTGTTTTGCTCTGTATTGTGCAGTAAATAAGCTAAAGTAAGATGTGTTGCAGTAAAAGCAGTCTGGATGTTGTGTGTTCACAGCTTGGTGTGCGGAGATGTTGAAGGCAGACTGAGCTCTCTGTTCAGCAGAGTTCAGGCCATCCAGAAGAAAACAGGACAGTTTGATGTAAGTCTGTTGTTTTTACCACTGTTTCTCCTCACACACTTCCTGTCAGCTTCATTAGACATGATGTTTCCTTGCAGTTGCTGCTTTGTGTTGGAGAGTTTTTTGGAACAACACCAGAAGCTGAAGCAGAGTGGCAGCAGTACGAAACCGGAGTTAAGAAAGGTGAGAAGAAAAACCCCAATAATTCCATCATGGACATGTTCAGGAGGATTTTAGGAAGTTTTACCTGATCTTTAGTGGCTCATCCTGGCTTAAGTGGAAGTTAATTGGGCAACCAAAGTGAACAGGCACCGCTGTGACCTAATAAATGAGACCATGTTGAATTAAAAAAACTTTGTGGTCCATAGTTGTAGAAATCATTTACCACCATCTGACTTAGAACCCAGAAATTCAAACTTTAATCAGGAAAAGAAATTCACCATAAAAAAATTTTTGAGCTGAAGACGAGCAATCCTAGATCATGATGCTGCTACTACCATGTTTCACTGTGAATATGAGGCTCTGAAGTGATGCACACTTATGGATTGTGGGCATTCACTTAGTCTTGGGTTTCATCAGACTGAAACACAGAATCTATTTGGATGCTGTTGAGTTCATTCAGTCAAATTAAGGAATACAAAAGTTCATTTTTGTGGACTTTTTCCAGCTCCGATCCACACTTACATACTGGGAGCAGCGAGCCAGGAGACAGTGAAGAACTTCCCCAATTCTGACGGTTCTGAACTGGCTGAAAACATCACGTATTTAGGTAAGACTGCAAAGATCAGATCTGCACTTCTCTCATAAGACAAGACTAATATGGAGGCCTGAGACTGCTAAAATCATTAATGCACTCAAAAATATACAAATGACAATATGATTCCCATTAACCATTATAAATATGCTTTATTTTATCCTCTGGAGATTATTAATATCAAGGGCAGAGACAAAAAAATTCAGTCATCCATGCAAAAAATATACAAACTAAATAAAACATCCCATTAGAAACAGCTTTATTTTATCCTCATAAAATTTGCCTGGATTTAAATGTATGGCTGAAACATGCAAGCAGAAATACACAAACGAAATTAAAGTCAGTCAATCTTCTTCCATACCTGGGTGGGCTATGGAGGGCTGGGACTGGCAAACTCAAAAATGGATCCACATATTTTCAAATAAAATCTTAAATCTTTTGTTTTGAGTTTGTTTCAAACTCATCTGCATCTGGAATGGATTAATATGGAGGACTGAAATGGCCCAAATCAATAATCCATCCAAAATTATAAAATTTGTTTAAAACACGTTTTTTGAAAATATTTTTAATCCTTGTTGAGTTTTTTTCCCTGTATCCTGAGTATCTAAAATTCAAAGAAAATTCCTGCTGTTTTTCCAGACTTATTATCCATTTCTGTCTTTTTTTTTTAAATCATATAAAATGCATTTTAACAAAATGCACAAAGAATAATTAAAAAATGTTTTGTTAAATGAAATAAAAGGATAAAAATAGTGAATAGAAATAGGGATAAATCAATATATTTAGAATTTTAAATAGAATTTATTGATAACTCTTTATTTATGAATTTTATTTATGATTGTCATTTTCAGTCTGCATGTTGCCCTGTTAAAATGTAATTAATCTAAACTTGCCTAACAATAATCCCAAAATGTTGAATGTGTTTAGAGTGTTGTGGTACTTTTAAATCCTAATTGAGCACTTTAAAGCTGCAACATGCGTATCTTTCTGAAATATTAATCTAAATATCAAATAAAAGTTTAAATGTAACAACCTTCCTCCTCAATCTGAATGAATGTGATTGTCTGAGATGTCTAAAATAAACCTGGAAGGCGTCATTCTGGGTTTCAGGTCGTCGTGGTGTGTTCACGGGCGCGTCAGGACTGCAGTTAGCCTACGTCAGTGGTCAGGAGGCCCTGCAGGAACCGGCCCCGGCTCACTGCTTCACCTCCAAAGACCTCTCGGCGCTCGTCACGTCGCTGACCGGTAGCTCCAAGTTCAGAGGCATCGACATCCTGCTGACATCGCAGTGGCCTCGAGGGGTGTGGCACTATGGAAACAACCCGGTAACCCAGAGTTCTGGTGAATATAGAGACCATTTAAAGTATTTAAGTTTCAAACTGAAGTTTTTTGAATCTGTGTCACAGGAAGTGAACACAAAGTCGTGTGGAAGTGCTTCCATCGCCAGCCTCGCAGACAAACTCAAACCGCGGTACCACTTTGCTGCACTAGAGGGCGCTCACTACGAAAGGCTCCCATACAGGTACACTGCTGAGCTGAAAAAGGCTATATTTCAATTTATCAACCCCTTCCAGACAAGGTTCTGATTCTGGGCGGGGACTAAAACCAGTTTGGATGAAAAATATTAGAAAATCAAGGAAAAGGAGCAGCTTCTGGTCGAAATCCTGACTGATGGTGACCCATTCTTGTCTTCTGACTTCTCGGACTAGACCCAAGAAGACATGATTTAAAGCCATCTGCCCCTCAGAGTCATCATTCTGCTGAGACGATTAAGTGATTTAAGCTGGACTATTTCTGACTACAGATGACTGTGGAGTTTCTGGGTTCTCCTTTTCTCAGGAATCATGTGGTTCTCCAAGAAAACGCTCAGCACGTCAGCCGCTTCATCGCCCTGGCAACTGTCAACAACCCCGCCAAGAAGAAGGTAAGTGTGTCCTCTGTATGTTGAAGTCAAGGCTTTCCTACATTATGTCCCTGTATAGACGGAAATCTGCTCCTTCACTTGCAGCATTCATGTCATAAATTACAGATTTCCACCCAGAGCATCTACAGAAAACTTGAACACTAACACCTTAACTACAATTTTACTTATTTATATCCCATGAGTAATAAAAAAGTAGATGTTTTCCAGTTTCTTAGCATCTTAGTTCTCTTTGCAGTACCTGTATGCTTTCAACATCATCCCTATGAAGAACATGGATCCGATGGAGCTGGTGAAGCAGCCACAGGATGTGACTGAAAGTCCCTACAGACGCCCAGCCAAAGACAAGACGGACACACAGAAACCAGCATTCAGGGCTGTAGAAGAAGAGGTAAAAAAACAGCTAATATCACTGATGTGCAACAAAAATCCGTAAAATACTGCAGCCATTATTGCAGCCAAGCAACCTCTTTATGGTGTTGTAGGGATGTGAATTAAAACCTGAAAGTTTTTATAGCATTTTTCCAATCTTCATTTCCTAAATCATCTCATTTTGTCTAGTTTTTTTTTTGTGAAAATTACATTAAAGTCCAACCAAAATCTGTATTTGATCTTCTTGGACTGGGCCTGATTTTACTCTGAATGTGTTTCACTAGTCTTTAACTTTTACGTTTTATGCTCATCTAATAAACTGCTTTTCTTGGTGGAAATAGCTCCATTTACATCTATCCTGTTAAAAAAAAGCAGCATTTATAAATTTTTTCTTTAATTTTCCACTTCTAGGATCATTATAAAAGGCTTTTTTCAGCTGCTTCATCGCCTTTTTTCCTTTTTTCCCCCGATGTTTGTCCAGGAGCCGGTCCACCAGTTCTTCTTTGACCTGAGCCGGAAGCAGGGGGGGGGCTCTCGGGGCCGTGGCAGGAAGAGGCCTTCGGACGGAGACGGACGAGGTCGAGACCAGTGGCGTGACGGAGATGGGCATCATCAGGGGCAGCACAAACAACCGCGCCGTCATCGTGAGTTGAAACGATGCGGGAGCTCGAAACTACCATATATGTTTGTGTTCTCATTAGGAGGAGTGGAAGAAAAACTGTGGAACATGTCATTCTGTTAATAATATGGAAGTTTTATACAACAACTTAGTCAAAGATGGGGAAGATCTTTCACTTGGTTCCTTTATTTTGTTGCAAAAAAAATCCCAGCTATAAGAGAGAGAGCGAAAATTCTCCAAGTTGACAGAAAGAACCTGCAAGAACATCTGATCCTGTTTAGAAAACAAGAATGTTAGCTGTTTTATCACCTTTATATCAGTAACTGAGCTTCAGACTTGTTGGTTAAACACCTGAGTTAAGGCTGAGCATCCATATCTTTGGCCACGGGTTGTAGAAACGAATTAAGAGATGTTACTATAGTAAATGAGACGTCGATAAACACTAAATGCCCAAAAACGTGTCTAAGAGCCTGTAAAGGATTCCAAGGAAGCATGAACTGGGTTGCTGCGTTTTAACATCAACCTTTTTTTCCTGTGTGCAGCACAGCCTACTGGTCCCTGCTGGTTTTGTCTGGCCAGTCCTCAAGTGGAGAAACATCTCGTCGTCAGCATAGGAACACATGTAAGTTCACACCCTGGGAATTTAAAAATGAACACAATATCTCCAGGGGAATCATACAAGTCTTAACAGTTTAGTTCAAAGTTGTTCATACCCCTTTCAACCTTTTTCTTCCCTACCACAACCTGACTGGTGGTCTTCCTTCTAAGTAGCTTATTGTTAGCTTTCATAATACCTCCATTATTATCTCCCCAACGGTGAAACATGGTGATGGCACCATCATGCTGTGGGTATCATGTTGTACAGCAGAGACAGGGAAGCTGGCCTGAGTTAATGGGAACATGAATGGAGCTAAATATACAGCCAGAGATACGATAGGATGGTTTAAGGCATTTTCATGTGTTAGAATGACCTAGTCAAAGTTCAGACTGGGAATTTTACATGTTAAAAAAGGGGCAAATGGGTGAACAACACATGAAATTAAGTCTTAATTTGAAATTTTGACAAGGAAAGACCCCAACACCTGTACCTTTGAGAAACCCAGGAACATCGGGTATGGGTACCTAAGCAGAGTGGGTTTTTTTCTACTCTTTGGAGGTTTTGAGATGTTAGTGGAAATGCAGAAGATCCATGTCAGGTGGAAACAGTCCATGGAGCTGGAAGTACTGGGCAATTCAGTTTAAAATGGGGTTTCTAAACAAAAATCCAACTCAACTGCAGTTTAACAAGTCAGATTTCAGATGATCCAGATGTGCAGCCCAGTTTGAAGCGAATAAAGCTGGGTCTCTGTTGGGCAGTGTTACCTGGCTCTGGCTAAAGGCCCACTGACTCCCCGCCATGTGCTCATCCTTCCCATTGGCCACTACCAGTCTGTGGTGGAGCTGAGCTCCGAGGTGGTGGAGGAGATGGAGAAGTACAAGTCGGCCCTGAGGAACTTCTACAAGAGCAAAGGAGAACGCTGCGTTCTTTTTGAGAGGAACTACAGGAGTCAACATCTGCAGCTTCAGGTAAAACACCAACTTCTGGAGTTCAGCGTCATGCTGACCTTCTCTAAACACTGAATTATCTGTTAAAACCTGGGAGACATTACATGTAGGTTTCACAGAATCAGCTCCTAGCTCAGAGGTTTTTACAGAACTATAGTTTAACGGCAGAAAGAAAAGAATAAAAACATTCATCACAATCAAACTGAAAGTGCCCAATGAAACATTTAGGGTCTGATTTTGAATAAAAAGCAAGTTTGTATTTTATTATTAAACTGGCACATTCTCAGTATCAGCATCTTTAACGAGGACCCTAGTTTTCATCAAAATAATTTGATGCCTCCTGGGATATTTTACCTCTGGCATCGTACCAGATGTTTACTTTTGTGTTTCACACCTTTGTTGTTCAGGTCGTTCCCGTTCCGCTCAACCGCTGCACCACTGAGGACATCAAGGAGGCATTTATGGTCCAGGCTCAGGAGCAAAACATGGAGCTGATGGAGATTCCTCAACACACAGACCTCAAACAGGTAAAAGCACCAGAAATCAGAGCCTTAAACAAATACAAATCACACTGAAGAATGGACATTCAGCTGAATAGTTACTGTTTTGAAATGTCTGCGTTCAGATTGCTCCCCCAGGGACTCCTTACTTCTACGTGGAGCTGGACTCTGGGGAGAAACTCTACTACCGGATCCAGAAAAACTTTCCTCTGCAGTTTGGAAGGTGGGAAACAACATGTATTTACTTATAAAGAACTTTAAACTAAACCTAAAATATTTCACTGTTTTACTGGTCAAACTGCAGGGGGGACTGAAAGGTTTTATCACTGTGACCTTAAATAAAAAGTCCATTCATCTAGCTTCTTCTTGATCTTTAATAGACTGGAGAATCATCGATTTTATTGGTTTTATTTTAAATTTCATTAGCTTATCAGTTACTAGTTGTTTGACGATCTCTGAAGGTTGTGATCATCAGAAACCATCAACCACCAGCATAAAGGCACATACAGCGTCTCATAGCTTTCAGAGGGCACCAGATGTGACTGCCTTAGCAACATTCTTATGCAAAATTTCAAAAACTTGCTTTGATATCACAGAGAAGTGGCCAATATTCAACTTTTTATTCTCCTCTCTTGTTGGTGACTGAAGACGTGTGACAACACATAAATGGCAAATGCTTATTTCTACTGTGACAGTTTGCCATAATTAATAAAAAAAAGAATAGACCAAAAGATGATCTATTATTTTAACTGATTCCTATAAATTAAAAGACCACTGGGTCTAAACGTGACCAGTGTGCAGTCTTCCCGTCATGGCTTACTACTGCAGAGCATTTCCAGAGAGGGCGCCGGAGAGCTTATAAGGCTTGTGACTGATGCTTGGTAAATAAAACCAGCTAATCTTCCACCAAGACTGATTCAAATGCATGTATAAAAACAAGTTGATTATTCCTCAAATTGCTCAATTAAATCGTGAGCCGAGACATAGAGTAAAAAGATTCAGTGTTGGTGTTGGTGGAAACAATTGTTTGTTTGTACGCAGGGAGGTATTAGCCAGCGAGGCGGTGCTGAACATCCCCACTCGAGCTGACTGGAAGGAGTGCAAACAGAGCCGAGAGGAAGAGGAGGAAAGCTGCAAACAGCTGAGAGACGATTTCCAGCCATATGACTTTGCCTGGGACGATTAAAACGCACACACTTGTTTACCTTTTGATGTGAAGACTACGGTCGACAAGATGCATTGTGGGGACCTTCAGTGTATTCTTTTACTTCTAAAATGGAGTCTGAAGCGTCAGGTTTGCACAGTACTTTCATTGTACTGGGTTGTCTTATTTAGGTTTAAGGGGACAGGTGGTATTTGTAATCAAAGAAAGGTTCACACAATTTATTTTGTACATTTTACAACATTTTGTGAATCACAAGTAAAACTTTTTAAATTCTTCAACTGTCAGAATCATTCACAAGTGTTAGTGAACTTTTTTCTGTTTTTTTTAACTGTATTCAATGCAACATTAAATGTTCTTAAAAGTTAACTAATTTTAAATGATAAGTGGTTGTTTTCTTTGGAACATAACAGTTTAAATTTGACAAAGAACTTCTCACAGTAATAACTCCCACACTGAAGAGCGTTTCTTATCACAACCTGACTGTGCTTAGGTATGGTGCCTTCACTGGAAAAGATTCCAACTGGTCACCAGTCAGTGCTAATCAAGCTGTAAATTGGCCAAATGTGATCATCAGCAAGTTTCTCTTTGCATCTCTACTGCTTTTGGCTTCTTTCTTGAGAAGGTTCCACTGTGCATCATCTGCTCGTATCTAGTATTATTCTGTTATAGCAACCCTACACATATCCTCCTGCCTAAAGGATCCCAGTTCTACAATTTTGTCCATACCACCACCTCTCCAGGCACTTGCACCAGTTTAAACTCAAGCCATTAGTCACTCCTACCACACACCTCACCACCATCTCACTGCTCTTGTACATTTCCAACATCATCCTCCTATATACTCTTAGGGGTGTAATGATGCAGGTATTCACAACAAGGTGCCACAATACCGAGGTTACTCTAAACTGCCAGGCAAGGACAGCACTGGAGGAAAAAGTTAATGGTAACTCTGGGGGAGCTGCAGTCATCTTCAGTTCAGGTGGGAGAATCTGTTGAGGTGGCAACTAATAGTCTTGCAAGTAACTTGCACTTGCCAACTTAGAGGCCCAGTTTGCGATTTTCTATTACAAGATATAAAACTTACAGATATTCATGAAAAGAGATACCTTTGAAGGTTAAGAGCAAAATATGACTTTTGGTAACGGGAAAAATCTTTTTTAAAGAATGTCACAACTCCATCAAGAACATACAACAAAAAAATTAAACACCTAAAACTAATTGAGTGCACAACAAATGGTAGTTTTAATGGACTTCCAAAAAATATTAAAACCAGAACTGTTGTTTGACTTGATTTTAAATGTCTCTACTACATTACAAAGAAAGTACACAGTGCTTTCTGCTTCAGTAGATTTAAAAGTGTATTGTCTTCTTTAGAAAACCTGGATTAAAATCACATTCAACTGTTTGAAAACGAATGAGAAACGCACTGAAATACTTTGCTTTTGTGTAACACAAAATCAATGTTTATTAGATCCTTATTTGGCATCTTAAATACATGAACTGCATTCATCATAATATTTGCATAAAACTCCACAGTTCTCGATAGTAAAAAAAAAAGCTCCTAATGGACCGTGTCAAAATAAAACATTTAGTAATCCACCAAAAACAGGCTGAAGCACAAAAACTTAATACATTTTATAAACAAAAACGGAAGTGATATAACATAAGATTTACAAAGAAGAAACTGACAAGTGTCCACCAGAGGGAGGCAGTGTCCTAAATGTTACCTTCATTAAAACTAAAATTTTTTAATTTGCTTTTGGTAAGCAAAAAAAAATTAAATCAGTTTTGCCTTTTGTGTACAAAAATAATCTGCCTGCAACCCCTACAATGTGGAGTTAAAAGAAACATCATGGCAGAAGCTCAATACACTCACAAGTTGATGTGGTCATCCTGTATGAATCCAACTAGCAAATTAAAGAATGACTGACGTCTAGTATTAAAAATGTTTTAACTCTTAATGCAGCAGGTTACAAAAGTGAGGACATTTGATAAAACAAAAACATATTTTTTTCTAGTTTACACATAGTCCCTGGACCTCTTGATGGCACAGCAAAGCATCATGCTGAAGATCATTCCAAAGATCTGCAAAAAGACGAGGAAGTTGATGGAAAAATGATTTCAAGTGAACAGAAAACAAAATGCATTTAGAATTAACTCACCTGCCAGAGTTTCATTCAGTTTAACTTTGTGTAAATTGTAAAAGAACTGATTAAGTGGATGTTTTCTCAAAAACATTTCAACTGTATCATTAATATTTATAGCATTTATAGCACGTTTTCTTTTAGGATTTTCAACTTCTTAAGTTTAAGTGTTCTGCTGCTAGTATTCCTAAAATGACAAAATTAATTATCTTGTGTTGACAAACCCTTCAACAAAATACAACCTGCCAAGTTATTTGCAAACCATGAAATACAGTATGTCCCAACCACTGCATCAGTATGCAAATTTTACCTCACTACAGCCGTAAACCCCTAACCTCATGAAAAACTTCATTCTTCTGCTTTTATTTATGAAGAAATGACCAATTTTCAATAAACTCTGAAATATCCCCATTTTCCTCCTTCAGGAGTTGTTTCTTAGCTTTTTAATACATGAATTTTAAGGTTTATATAGTAACAGAAATAGATGGAAACAATGGAAAGGCTGAGCTAAAAATTTTTAATTAGCCTTTTTACTCATAGAAAAGCTAGTTAGCCCAGTTAAAGCTAAAAGCTAAAATGTGCTAAATTAGAGTTTTTAACCAATGGAAAGGCTGAACTAATTTCTTTTTGAATTAGCCCTTTTACCTATAGACAAGCTAGCAAAAACCTAGCCCAGTTGGGATTTGTTTTTCTAGTGATAATGCTAAGCTAAAAGTTAGATGAGTTGGCTTTTTTGTTTCTGAAAGGCTAAACCAAACAATAACCAGGTTAGCTTTTTTCTAAAGGTAAAGATTAGACAAATGTTAGGAAAATGTGCTTTTTACCCATGGAAAAACTGAGTGGAAAAGCTGTGCTAAAAAAAGTCAAAATTGGTACACCATTTTGATTTAGAAGGGAAGGGCAAAGCTGAACCAAGTCTCTGTTGAATTTCTTTAATTCAAAGGTGGCATATGCCATGAAATAGAGCCAAGCTAAGCATGCATGTATACATTTTACAAACCAGACAAATTGGCAGACTGTGGTAAACTATCACTGCATTGATGAAGGATGGCATTACAAACTCCTACTAAATAGGTTTTATCTTGAATAAGCTTATTTTTTATTTTACTGCTTATATTTTATTTCTTTCTCATCAGTGTGTAGATTTTGCTTTGGTTGCACACTCACCATGATGACTCCGATACCGATGCCAACTCCACCGATGATGTGCAGCTTGTTGTTGAATATTTCATCTATTGCTTTTGGGCAGCTCTGTATGAAAACAAGATAAAAGTAGAAGTACGCACGTTTCAATGTTAACGAATTTTTTATTAAGGCGGTTTCCACCCTCATATTTACAGTTTAGAGAAGCTAGTAAAAGTCATAACCTGTATAAAGTAATTTTATTTATTCCCCAAAGTAGAAACGTATTTTCAACACCTTTAGGATGAAGTTTGCACATTATGCTGTTCTCTGTACTTTGAAAACAGCCAGGCTGAATTTAACTTGGGGAAGACCATCAGTGCTTCATGTCAGTGCAACATTACCGTGGTAACGAGGATATCCAGTCCTTCCTGCTTTGGACAGGTGTCTTTGGCACCATCGAACCCTGTTCCTGTAGGACCACAGCAGTCAAGCTGTGAAAAAGAAATTGTTCAGACAATGTCTAAACTGACTGTACTGATAAAAGAGAAAACGGGTGTTTGTTCGCTCTCACCCCGAAGTGGATGAGGCGGAGGGTCTCCTTCAGTGCTTCCTGTTTGGTGGTCTTGTAGTTGTCAAAGGTCTGCTTATAAAACTCAGTAACATCCTCTATCACCTGCAGAGACAGGAACAATGATGTAAAACTGCAGATAACTTGCAGGAAATTTCATGTCAGATTTACAGGTGTGCCTTGTTAATTTTAGCCATTTAACTGAACACAGAAACTCAGATTCATTATGCACAGAGTGATATATTGCTGCTTTTCTGTTGATTTTATTGATTTGACAAGAATTTGAATATTGCAAAACATCAGTGAAGAAGGACTTTTATCACTGAATTATGTCCAAGGTAGGGCCTCCACAAGACCTAACAGTTGTCCAGCAGACAGTTACTGATAATAATAGGAAGTTGAGTAAAAGGAAAAAGTTGAGTTTGGTGGAATTCCAGCTGCAAGATGGGCACTGCTGCTGAAGTCCGATATTATTTTCCAGCAGGACCACACTGCAAATAGTACCAATACCTGCTTAAATCATCATGGTATCACCAGTAACCTTGTCTGTCCTAAACCCTCACGGAGAATCTATGGATTGTTGTCATGAGAAAGTTGAGACACCAGAACCAACACTTCAAACTATTAAACTACCCTGGGCTTCCTGAACACATCAGCAGAACTGGAGGCTGATCTCCATGCTAGGCTGCATTGATGCAGTCATTCATGGGAAAGGAGCCGTAACCAATTACTCTGTGCAAATACTGAACTGAACATTAATGTAATAAAAAAATGCTTAAAAACATATCACTGTTGAATCATTCCTCACTTATATTGCATCGCTAAAAACAATTGAACTTTTCAATGATATTCTAATTAATTGAGAAGCAGTGGTTTACTATGTATTTTAGGCAAGGCAAGTTTATTAGTACGGCACATATTTCAGTAACAAGACAACTCAAAGTGCCTTTTTTATTTTAGTTATACCATGTCCTTGTTGGAGAGTCCCCAGATCCCTGCAGCCACTTCCGCAGCAAAGATGAGGAGCAGGAAGAGGAAGAACTAGAAGAAGAAACAAAATTTTGTGTTATGTCAAACTTCTCCTCTATGCCCCTGCTCGCAGTTTTTGGTCTTGCACCTAGTGGTCAATTTGAAATTTTTGCTTTTTATATAAAGAAGCACAAATTACATCACCTGATATTTATCTTGTTGACAGCTATCAGCTTATAGACAAAGATACCACATATCGAAAGAAATGACACCTATTTAATGCAAAAAGTACTGTTTATTTTAATATCATTATGTCTGCCTGCAGCTCTCAAAAGATAAGTCTCACCAGTCCCAGCATGCACGGAGACTCTTTAATGGCTCCACAGCATCCCAGGAATCCCACAACCATCATTAGAGCTCCTGCAGCAACCAGGAGGTACACACCTATAATGAAACACAAACACAGACAATGCAGGGGAGAACTTAGGAGTTTATCTGGAGCTTCACGGTACAGATATCAGGGAAAGGCAAAAACAGTGTCTTCAAACATAGTTAATTAACCAACTATGCAAAAATTATTTCCAGTAGCACGAATCAGTTTTTAAAACAACCTTTATTCCTGTAACATTTTTAAACCTGCAGTGACAGTAAGAGTTTTATTGATTATAAATGAAAATATAACCCATACTAAAAGGGGCCATGTACCTGGACCAGATAAGCAATGAAAACTTGTCTGACAAATGAAGAGTATGGAGTGAACCCATTTTATAGATTCGCTACTGACCGTTTTCAAACCTTTATTTCTGTTTATGATTTTCCACTTGCAGCTAATGAAAAGCAAGACACATTAGCTTAGAATATTACATCAGATCCATAAAAAAACAATTTAATACAGAATAACCACCAGCACACAAATCCTCCACTCTAAAGCTGTTAAGATGTTTGTCATTTCATGTCCACCCTCTGTGTTGCTGCTGCCCACTTGATGTCTCAGTCTGACGGGGGCGAAACACAAAGAGTCGGGGTTAGCGAGCTGGTCTCTGGGACAGTCCCTCTGTGAATGCAGAAATCTGGGCAACAAAGACTCAACTGTCCAGCTGTGAATAATGACGGCTGTGTTTGGAGGGCTCTGCCAGGTTGCAGGAGCCGCCTCACTGTGGAGCGACCATGGTTTCAGCTTCCCCCAGATAAGGTGGCTCCAACTGCAGCGCAGTCAATAGCAGGAAAAAAATTACCAAAAATGTTCAGCTCATTTAGGACTTCAAAAAACAAAAGGAGACCAGAGAAATCCACGGGAAAATGAAGGTTTGAAGACAGGCTGGTTTTCTCCATGTCACGCCACATTGATGCAGTAATTCATGCAATTCAATTCAGTTTATTTATTTGCAAAACAAACCCAACCTAATACTGACTGCAGAAACTATACAGTACATGGAAATACTGTTCAGTAGGCCCACGATTCTGCATTCAATATTTATTTGTCTAATGGAATATTTTAATTTTGTGGATTTAGGGCTTTCAATATCTGCAAACCAGAATCTTAAAAAACAAATGGAATGGAAATACTGTGTAAAAATCTAAGTTTTACTTTGTAGGTTTAATTACTGCATTAACCTTTGTCATGGAAAAATTACTTTTTACCAAGACAGAGACCGATGATTGTCACTCAGAATCAGCTTTATTATAATCTTGCAAGAGAGAAGGATTTTTTACAGCATTGGAGATGCGCTCAGTAGTGCTGCCAAATCATTCTGCCTAGACAAAGCAGGTTCTCCTTATGAGCTACAACAGTTTTCAAGGTGACGCTCATGAGACCCAGTGAGAGAGAGAGAAACCTGTTGTCCTAGACATAATCTCAACAGTGTGGCATACATATCATCTCACACCGCTGCAAGCAGAAGGCTGAGAAACCATTACTCTAAGACTATATAAGAGGAGAATGGAACAACACTGAGGGGTTCTAATAGAGTATCAAGGAGCAAATCAAGCAAGGCACTAAAATTTTCTATAACACCGTTCAATGATACTCTAATTTATTGCGATCCACCTGTATAAACAGTTTTTTCCCTATCGAAATTTTGTTTTATTATTACGGCGGTATCTCTTTAAATCTTACCAGTGAAGAAGACAGAGGGCGACTCATCTCCTTCAAACAGTCCTTTGGTCCGTGTGTCAAATCGGAGCCATAGTCCCACAGCCAGCACTGCAGTACCTGCAAGCTACAAGAGGACAAGACATTGTTACCGTCACAGAACGATATCTCAAATGTTACACGTTTAGACTTTTTAAACTTCATATCAACAGTTTCAACGACTATATGACCATTGCATGTCTAATATTTAAATGCAAGTACATGTGCAGCTCAAAGTAAGGCCAAGCAAAATTAAGTAAAAGGGATGAGGTGTAAAAAATATATACACACATGTAGTGTTTGCTCAAACTGCTTGAAAGTAATTTTAGATGCTAGAAATTTGCTCTTCTGAGCTTCAGTCCAAGTGTCTTTCAAAGTCTGGACCAAGTTAAACTCTGAGTTTTTACTTGGAGAATTTAGTCGAACTTTGTGCATAACGCCGATTACCTAATCCAAACACAGAAACCTGAAGAACAATCCGTTACTGGCTTATCCCCAACACAAACCAGTTTTAAAAACATGAGGGTGGGTAAACATGCACTCGAGGAATTCACAGGTAAGAATGTGGAAGGTCTGAGCAGCTGAAGGAAACTACAAACACAGCCTGATGGCAGCAACAACAAACAAAACTGCATTTTATTAATGCATCCTTATGTGATTCAAAATAATGAAAAAAAAGTAATTCAAAACCAAGTTTTTATGTTCATGGCTGAAAAGACGTATGCGAGGGTGATGAAGAACAAGTTCAAAAGGACAGTGGGACAGCGGTGAGGTGTGTGGCGAGAGTGACAAGACACAGTGGGGATGAGATTAGATCAGGGATTCACTCAGGGACCTTTTCCCAAGAAAAATTCTGTTTATGTATGAGAACAGGAATAAAAGAGACTGAGAGGTGGGGGTGTGCTTGGACAAAGTTAGAGAGTTGGTGCAAGAGATGGTTTGAACAAAGTATGTTTAATATGAAGCTGACAGGCAGGAGGAAAACCAAAGAAAGATCAGATGTTGTGAAGGAGGATACAAGATACAGGGTGATCTTCTGTGGTGCCCCCTAAATGAAGCAATAGGAAAATTAGAAGGCAGTAGAAAAGAGCACTTTAGTAATGACTACCCTTACCAGCTACTTCACTTGGTACATCTTGCTAGTACTGGGTTGGACTCCATTTGCTTTCAGAGCTACCTTAATTCTGTAAGAAAATCGACTCAACAAGGTGTGAAGCATTCCTGTGATTTTGGTTCTTGTTGACATGATAGCCTCACAGCTGCTAAAGATTTGTTGGCTGAACATCCATAACGCAAATCTCCCAGGTCCACCACAGCCATCAGAACATGGGTACACTGTGGTCATGAAGGGATGGACATGGTCAGTGACTAGACTCAGGTAGGTTGTGGTGGATAAATGATAATATCACCACAACCAATGATAAAGGCAGTATGGATCCATGCTTTCATACCAAATTCTGACCCGACTATCCGAATGTTGCAGCTAAAGTGGCGACTCAACAGGCAGCATTCTTCTACTCTGTAATCTGGACTGGTCTTCTGCTGCTGTAGCCTCTCTATGAAGACTTGATGTGCTATGTGTTCAGAGATGGTGTTTTTCATACCTTGGTTGTAACGAGTGGTTAGATGATTAATCTATCCTTAGTAAATGGATCAGTACCACAGGCTTTTAAAGGTAGCTGTAATTAAACCTTTACTTAAGAAACCTTCACTTGATCGAGATGACTTAATAAATTACAGACCTATATCCAATCTTCCATTCTTATCTAAAATTCTTGAGAAAATAGTTGCTAATCAAATGTGTGAGCATTTACACAGCAATGACCTGTTTGAAGAGTTTCAGTCAGGCTTCAGAGCTCATCATAGCACTGAAACAGCTCTGCTGAAAGTCACTAATGATATTCTTATAGCCTCAGATAATGGACTTGTGTCTGTACTGGTTCTGTTAGATCTCAGTGCTGCATTTGATACAGTCGATCACAATATTCTCTTTGAAAGGCTGGAATATGCTGTAGGGATCAGGGGAACAGCGCTAGGCTGGTTTAAATTTTATCTGTCTGACAGATTCCAGTTTGTTCATGTAAATGATAAATCATCTTTAAACTCCAGGGTTAATTGTGGAGTACCACAGGGTTCAGTACTTGGGGCCAATTCTCTTTACTATATATATGCTTCCAATAGGTAAATTATCAGGCAGCATAGGATAATTGTCACTGTTACGCTGATGATACTCAGCTTTACTTATCCATAAAATCCTGATGAGCCCAAACCAGTTAGATAGACTACAAGCATGGCTTGAAGACATAAAAACTTGGGAAATGACCTTAAATTTTCTGTTTTTTTAATTCAGACAAGACAGAAGTTGTCGTCTTTGGACCGGAGTCTTTAAAAAAGAAACTGCTTAGTCCAGTCACTTAACCTGGATGACATTAAATTGACCCCCAGTAATAAAGTAAAAAAACCTTGGTGTTATTTTTGACCAAGACATGTCATTTAAATCCCATATTAAAACAGGTTTCCAGGATTTCCTTTTTTCATCTCCGGAACATTGCCAAAATTAGAAATATCCTATCCAGGATTGATGCTGAAAAACTAGTCCATGCATTTGTTACTTAAAGGCTGGACTATTGTAATTCTTTACTATCGGGATGTCCACAAAATGCAGTTAAAAGCCTTCAGCTGATTCAAAATGCTGCAGCAAGAGTTCTGACGAAAATTAAAAAGAGAGATCATATTTCCCCTACTTTAGCTTCCCTTCATTGGCTCCCTGTTAAATCCAGAATAGAATTTAAAATTCTCCTCCTCACATATAAAGCCCTTAATGATCTAGCTCCATCATATATCAGAGATCTGATTGGTCCATATGTTCCTAACAGAGCACTTCGTTCTCAGACTGCAGGTTTACTGGTGGTTTCCAGAGTCTCTAGAAGTAGAATGGGAGGCAGATTCTTTAGGTATCAGGCTCCTCTCCTGTGGAACCAGCTCCCAGTTTTAGTCCGTGAGGCGAACACCCTGTCTACTTTTAAGGCTAGGGTTAAAACTTTCCTTTTTGATAAAGCTTATAGTTAGAGTGGCTTAAGTTATCCTGAGCTATCTCTGTAGTTATGCTGTTATAGGCTTAGGCTGCTGGAGGACATAATGACCGCTTTCACCCTCTTCGCTACTTTCTCACACTACTCTACAATTTTGTATTATTTGCTGTTATTTCAGCTTTTAACTTTGTTCTCTCTCTTTTTTCCCTTCCTAGAAGCTACACCTGGCCTGACTCTGTGTCTACCTGTAACATCTTTCTGGAGAGGGGCATCATCCAAGCTTCTGCTGGCAACAACTTAAATGCTCACCCTCTACCGATGATCCCCCCATGGCCCCGGGCTTTCATGTTTGGGTTTTAAACCCCCTTTCTCTCTCCTAGACCAGCTACTTGACTGAGCTTTTACTGTGACTAACTATGTGCTCTCTTGAGACTCTAAACTCGAAAACTGGCTCAGAGGTTTTTCTGTTCTTTCTTTTTAGGTGAAACGAAATAAAGGAGCTACATCCATTTTAACATTTACTTTTCCTTCCCATAGAAAAGTACTCCTGGATCAGTGCTTCTTTTTTCTCTTTGTGTCTCTGTTCTGTTCTCTAACCCCAGTCGGTCGGGGCAGATGCCCGCTCACACTGAGCCTGGGTCTGCTGGAGTTTTTTCCTGTTAAAAGGGAGTTTTTCCTCTCCACTGTCGCTACATGCATGCTCAGTATGAGGGATTGCTGCAAAGTCAACGCCAGTGACTGTCCACTGTCTCTACATTCTCATCCTGGAGGAGTGAATGCTGCAAGTCACTGACTGGATGCAATCTGCTGGGTTCCCTTGGATAGAAAAAACATTTTATCCAATTTGAATGAATAACTGAATCTGACTGCACTGTTCAATGATTAGGACTAATCGGAATGTATGTACCTGACTTTTGTGAAGTGCCTTGAGACGACATGTGCTGTGAATTGGCGCTATATAAATAAAACTGAATTGAATTTTAGCTACTGTTGCCTTTCTATAATCTCAAATCACGTTCCACCATCAACAAGGCCTTTCTGTTCACACAACTGCTGCTTCTTGGACATTTTCTCTTTTCAGACCATTCTCTGTAAACCTGGGAGATGGTTGTGTGTAAAAACCTGGTGCAGCCCGTGTGGCACCAACAACCATGGCAATTTGTATTATCAAGCAATTAAACAAATTTACCGAAACATTTAGTCAAAGAGGCTAAACTTATGGAAACGTTTCTCCTGTCTGGATGAGTAATTCTCCCACTTAGATTTAAATAATGTGATTTTCCAGTAACCAACTGTTTCTCAAACCTGGTTAGACACAAAAACAGTAATTTGTGTTTTCTGCACACCAACAAACCTCCGATTGACTCACCATCTCCTCAGCAACCACAAGATGGTTTACATCCTCTGCGTTGCCACCCAAATAACTTCTGCAACATCCCACTGCATGATTCTGAGGTCTGCATTGTTGAAAAAGAAGTTCGATATTGAGTAATGCGGCTCAACATGACCTGAGGAGTCATGCAGCTGCAGATGAATAACCCTGAATGGAATGAATGCAGTGGGGGAGTTGAAGCCGGAAACAGGTTTTGTCATTGTTTATAAAAGGTTACGGTATCTTAAACTAATGTTATCAAGATGAATAGCTCCTATTTTTCAGTTATCTATAGGTCAAACATGCAAAAAATGGAAAGTTACCAGAGGAAAAAAATAACGATAAATATATATTTTCAAACCATAACATGAAATGCAGAGGAATGGAGGGATCTAAGCTGGAGAAAATGTTAATTCCTGATACTTCCTAAATCACGTTAAAAAAAAAAAATCTACGGTGGGATCATTTATTGTAAATGAGACGGCACATAAAGTACTGTAAACTATGACATTATCAGTTGTGTTCATCTATGTTCCTCTTCTTCTGCTCATGTCATCAGCTGACTGTTGTAGTTTTGTTAAACAAATGCTGTTTTAACTGTTCCCCTCTGTGCTGATGTCCCATTGACATCTAATAAAAAACAACTCACTTTTACAGCCACTAACAGCAGTGCCTGGAACTCCAATGCCATATTTATTTCTGAACAAATTTAAGTTAAAGTGCCCTTTGTTTGGATTAGCAGCCTAGCTGGTATTATTCCCTTCAAAAATAATGGTCTGCTTTCAATAAACCAAAAAGTTCTGTTTATGTACAAAAACCGAACTTGACTTCTAGGTCATTTTATGAAAAATACTTCTTGGACTGATTTTTGTTCAGGTTATTTTTGAAAAATAGCTTGATGCATGTCAATTCCCATTTTATTTTACAATTAACTGCAAAAACTCTACTGGTCTTTGTCAATAATGTAATGTGAATGCTACTGCTGCATGGGTTGCTTAGCACTAATGTTACACCAAATTTGTGAATGTATTAATCAACAAATACATAGCTGACGTTCTGAGCCAATAAAGAAATTTCAGATGGGCTTTGTTTAGATTAACAACGGGTGTAAGCTCATACAACAAGCCCATTGTGAGCGAGTCTGAGCAAAAAGAGTAACTCAAACTGTAGGCCACAGTTTCTGATAAAGAAGGTTTGGACCAAAATTAACCAATCATACATTAAATCCTCCATTCAGAGGTAAAAATCCTATTTATCATATCAAGGTAGCACAGATCAAATGTACCTTTTGTCAAAGAGGACAAAACCGCTAAATGAGCACATGTTCGATGCATTATGAATCAGCCATGAGTAAATATTTCATGGTTTGAGTCATGAGAATGTAACAAGAAGACAATTCCAGTTGCCCAACATATTGCTTCAAAGGAAGATTACCCATTACCCCTCCTAACAATCTGTCAACAAGGCATTATGGCATCAGAGATTTAACAGTGAGGCAGTCAGTCATCTTTGAAAGGCCCCAAACATGTTGTTTAACTTGGGATTACTTGCAGTCTTTGTGACGGATGCTTTTAATTATCAGTTTTGTTCTCTTAAATATTCCTTCCTACAGCACAGAAGTTGAAAAGAAAATAAGACAAGTGCAAAAACTAAACCGACATAAAGAAAGCCTTGTTTGAACAGGAAGGTTTTGTTTTGACATGTAGTTGATCAAATTTCCACCTCTCCTGTCAAACAGGTTGGTCATCAGAGAAGCTCAAAAGGACGTTTGGACACTTGGCATTTATTCCTCAACATTTGGATTAAACTGCAACTACAAATGATCCCAGAACCTCATAAAAAGTATGAACTTATTTTTACAGCAGTCCACCAACTACCCTTAACCGACAGAAATTTCTGGTTCCTGAGCGGAAATCAGTTCTGTGAATCAACCAGTCAAGCAGTAGGTCTTTTCCTCTAATCATCCGCTCTCCACATTTCCCATGAAAAACAGAAACAGGAAGTCTGACATTCTAAATGCAGACAGCAGATTGGTGTTCATGTTTGATAAAAAGCCACCAGGGGAAACATTGTGGAGGACACAATTAGATGTTTAACTAAAAAGCTTTTACCCTGAAGGTACTTGTTAGCACTTATTAACCACAAAGGCCCTCAGCAGCAACATTAAGGAGCAGAAACAATGAAACATGATGAATTATTAAGAGCTTTTATCTAAATAAAAACTGCATACAGCTTGTTACGAGGAATAGGGTGACCAGTTTCTGTTTAAGAACCATTTCAGACGTGCTGATTGTGGGAAACGTCTGCAACAGTTTAACTAAAAGGACCGATCTAAAGGCTCTGAATAAACAAGGCAATTTAATCTGCTGTTGTTGTTCTGCTTCTTTAACTACAGTTGCGTCGGAGCTGAGAGTGACGTCACTGCTATAGACACCAAGAACTGCTGAAAGCTTGGATTAAGATCCGAGCTGCTGTAGGTTGTGTTCTGGATTTATACTGTAATTAAAGCAGGAAGTCAGCAAATCTTTTTTATCTGCATCCAGTCAGTATAAACATGTGATTAACTTAGTTGACAAATCTGCCATCAAACCATATTTTACATACATAGAGTAGAGTCCTGATGTTCAGGACTCTACTCTTGGATTTCAGACAAACCCAAACTTACTGCCATCTGTGAGATTCGTCCTCATTCTGCCAGTCAGGCAGAGACAATCCAAAGTGTTTTGTTAATCAATGTCCACAGAGGACAAATAAAACATCAAAACTTAAAGCAGAGTTATCTTAAAAGTACCACTTCAATGTTCTGCAACAACAGGTCCAGCTTGTCCACACATTTCTAAATTCATTGCCAGCTGAAATACATCTGATTAGCCAGTTGCTACAAAAGAAGTTCAAATGTGCATGAAATTAGCATCTTCTTGCATTGGCAATAGTTGCTTTCAAAGAAACATCTGTAGCCAGATGCTACAAACTGCTGCTGGGAATACTGCAGCTAGAGCAACAGCTTTCGACATCGTCAAGAACATGAGGCTATGAGGTTCAGCTTCAGAGAAGGTTTCAGAACATCCAAGGAAGTCCTGAGGCATGTTGCCACCAGTGCAGAGCTTTCACAGCAGTGGCAGAAGATGGGTGTTGGACAAGACAACCAGAAAAGAAGCCATGTCCTTCCACAAAAATCCCTGTCAATTCATAGAAGGAATTCTGTAGGAAACACAAGACTGTCAAATAAGTAGCCATCAGACTCCAAGCTCTTAGAAGACAAGAAGTGGGCACAATTAAGGGCAAAACATAGTCGCGCATACTTGACTGAGGTAGTTCTGCCTCCCTGTCTGATGACGCAAAGGCCAAAGGCAGAAATTGTGGGAAATGTAGGAATTTCTCACCAGAAATATAGGACATTGGTACGCTTAACTATGAAGCCTCACAGGAAGCCCAACTATGTTCTGCCCCTCAGTCATCATGTCAAAGAAATAGAGAGGTTAAGAAGAAGAATCAAACGTTTCATTGTTCCTCAGTGACCAAATATAATAACTTTCTAGCCTCATGTTTGCGCCTCACTGTAAAACATTTAAAATCAGGGATTTTAACTATAAAAATATCTGTTGAAAGTACTAAATTTTATCCTTTAAAAACACTCATTCTAAGTCAGAAATTGATTTATTTGCAAATTATCAATTAAACGGAGATAATAATAAAATAATAATAATAAAATAATAATAACATTTGCTGAGCCATTTCTAACAGTCGGGCCTCTCCGTTATTTTTTTTTACCTGAGAAATACGATCCAGAACTTTTGTTTATTATTTTGGATATTTTTACATCATGGCACCCAAACAGCTCCATTACATCAGTCACATGGTCTGAACGAGGCCTGACTGGTTTGACCTGGTTGACCTATGCAACGCAGCCGCAAATAAAACCAGGACAAGTTAAGATTTTAAAAGGGGAAAAACAAAATGGCCTCAGTCATGGACTGGCAGTGACTAAAACACTGCAAGCAGAGCTTAACACCAACAATCCCTGTTTACACTGAACACAGACTGCAAGATCAATTTAATGCGTGAAGATGACTGAAACTTATAAACAAAATTTGGAAATAAGCAAAGATATCTTGCTGTCGGTTGAAATTGAGTAAATGTTGATTAACATCGCAGGTTCAGAGCAAACAGAGTCTAAGCAGGCAGGTTAACTTGTCTTGACAAATTATTACCTTTTCACAAGGAAACATGGCTGCTAATAACAGGTGGATTTAGTCTCATGAACACATTAAAAAGCAGGAATTAGGTTCATAACGCAGCTGAAAAACAAATCCCTGGGACAACTTTCACTCATCCGAGTTCACGTCCAGATCGGATCAAATGAAGCCAGCCGCGGTGCCTCCACCGCAGCTGACAGCTTCAGGTTTCTACATACCCAGAAGAAGAAGTTGAAGATGAACATGACATATTTGACGCACTGCATTCCATTCATGGCTCTCAGATCTGGATGTAAACCTTCCTCGGGAGAAAATACGAGCTTCCTACTCCGACTGGGTGAAAGAGGAAAAAGGAAAACTTGCTTTCTGCGAGAAGAACCACACCCTTGCGTGGGTCACCTGGCTGTTGGTAGGAAGCGATGCGGGAGGAGGAAGGGGGTGGGTCCAACCGGTGGGGTGGGTGGAGAGAAACCGAGCTGGTTTAGAGCCCAAACTGCAGGTGAAAGCAATTAGCAGGCTCCAAGGGTCAGAACCGAGCCCGAAAACTTTTATTGCAGCTATCTTGATTTAAAACATAAAGCCTGACTGTAGATGTACATGTCTCAAGGCACTTCACAAAAGTCAGGTACATACATTCCAATTAGTCCTAATCATTGAACAGTGCAGTCAGATTCAGTTATTTATTCAAATTTGATAAAAAGTTTTTCTATCTAAGGAAACCCAGCAGATTGCATCCAGTCAGTGACTTGCAGCATTCACTCCTCCTGGATGAGCATGTAGAGACAGTGGACAGTCACTGGCGTTGACTTTGCAGCAATCCCTCATACTGAGCATGCATGTAGCGACAGTGGAGAGGAAAAAACTCCCTTTTAACAGGAAGAAACCTCCAGCAGAACCAGACTCGGTGTGAGCGGCCATCTGCCACGACCGACTGGGGGTTAGAGAGAACAGAGCAGAGACACAAAGAGAACAAAGAAGCACTGATCCAGGAGTACTTTCTATGGGAAGGAAAAGTAAATGTTAATGGATGTAGCTCCTTTAGTCGTTTCATCTAGAAAGAAAGAACAGATAAACTCTGAGCCAGTTTTCGAGGTTAGAGTCTGAAAGAGAGCACATAGAGTTAGTTACAGTAAAAGCTCAGTCAGTAGCTATGTCTAGGAGAGAGAAAGGGTTAAACACTGAAAGACAGGGCCATGTGGATCATCGGTAGAGGGTGAGCATTAAGTTGTTGCCAGCAGAAGCTTGGATGATGCCCCTCTCCAGAAAGATGTTACAGGTAGACACAGAGTCAGGCCAGGTGTAGCTTCTAGGAAGAGAAAAGAGAGAGAACAAAGTTAAAAGCTGAAATAACAGCAAATAATGCAAAATTGGAGAGTAGTGTGAGAATGTAGCGAAGAGGGTGAGAGTGGTCATTATGTCCTCCAGCAGCCTAAGCCTATAGCAGCATAACTACAGAGATAGCTCAGGATAACCTAAGCCACTCTAACTATAAGCTTTATCAAAAAGGAAAGTTTTAAGCCTAGCCTTAAAAGTAGACAGTTTGTCCATCTAGAGCCCACTGATGGTCATTGTTATACTAAAAACCACAACGATTGGGATACCTCTCTCTGTCAGATTGATTATAACTATAGGAAAAGAGAGGGGGTCATACAGGTAGCAGAAATGGAGGGTGTGTTTGCACCTCAACCATAACTGAGCCAGTTTAGGCTAATCCTGACTCCCCCTTACTCCATCCAACAAGGGAAGAAGACGACGGAGGTAAAATAAGGAAGATAGCTCAGGATAACCTAAGCCACTCTAACTATAAACTTTATCAAAAAGGAAAGTTTTAAGCCTAGCCTTAAAAGTAGACAGGGTGTCCGCCTCACGGACTAAAACTGGGAGTTGGTTCCACAGGAGAGGAGCCTGATAACTAAAGGATCTGCCTCACATTCTACTTCTAGAGACTCTAGGAACCACCAGTAAACCTGCAGTCTGAGAACGAAGTGCTCTGTTAGGAACATATGGACCAATCAGATCTCTGATGTATGATGGAGCTAGATCATTAAGGGCTTTATATGTGAGGAGGAGAATTTTAAATTCTATTCTGGATTTAACAGGGAGCCAATGAAGGGAAGCTAAAGTAGGGGAAATATGATCTCTCTTTTTAATTTTCATCAGAACTCTTGCTGCAGCATTTTGAATCAGCTGAAGGCTTTTAACTGCATTTTGTGGACATCCTGATAGTAAAGAATTACAATAGTCCAGCCTTGAAGGAACAAATGCATGGACTAGTTTTTCAGCGTCACTCCTGGACAGGATATTTCTAATTTTGGCAATGTTCCGGAGATGAAAAAAGGAAATCCTGGAAACCTGTTTAATATGGGATTTAAATGACATGTCCTGGTCAAAAATAACACCAAGATTTTTTACTTTATTACTGGGGGTCAATTTAATGTCATCCAGGTTAAGTGATTGACTAAGCAGTTTATTTTTTAAAGACTCCGGTCCAAAGACGACAACTTCTGTCTTGTCTGAATTTAGAAGCAGACAATTTAAGGTCATCCAAGTTTTTATATCTTCAAGACATGCTTGTAGTCTATCTAACTGGTTGGGCTCATCAGGATTTATGGATAAGTAAAGCTGAGTATCATCAGCGTAACAGTGAAAATTTATTCTATGCTGCCTGATAATTTTACCTATTGGAAGCATATATATAGTAAAGAGAACTGGCCCAAGTACTGAACCCTGTGGTACTCCACAATTAACCCTGGAGTTTAAAGATGATTTATCATTTACATGAACAAACTGGAATCTGTCAGACAAATAAGATTTAAACCAGCCTAGCGCTGTTCCCCTGATCCCTACAGCATATTCCAGCCTTTCAAAGAGAATATTGTGATCGACTGTATCAAATGCATCACTGAGATCTAACAGAACCAGTACAGACACAAGTCCATTATCTGAGGCTAGAAGAATATCATTAGTGACTTTCAGCAGACCTGTTTCAGTGCTATGATGAGCTCTGAAGCCTGACTGAAACTCTTCAAACAGGTCATTGCTGTGTAAATGCTCACACCTGTTTCAGGTGATAGATTAGCAACTATTTTCTCAAGAATTTTAGATAAGAATGGAAGATTGGATTTTGGTCTGCAATTTATTAAGTCATCTCGATCAAGTGAAGGTTTCTTAAGAAAAGGTTTAATTACAGCTACCTTAAAAGCCTGTGGTACTGATCCATTTACTAAAGACAGATTAATCATATCTAAAATGGGGCTGGTAATCAGAGGAAACACTTCCTTAAATAATTTGGTTGGAATTGGGTCTAACATACAAGTTGAAGGTTAAGATGAAGCTAATATTTCTGATAACTCAGGAAGCTCCACAGGATCAAAACAGTCCAAACACAAATCAGGTTCTACAGTTATTTCCAATGTCTCACTTGCTGAGGATGAAGTAATCATCTTCGGGAGTATGTCAAAGATTTTCTTTTTAATAGAATCAATTTTATTTAAGAAGAATCCCATAAAATCATGACTGCTGAGAGCTAAGGGAATGGATGGCTCAACAGAGCTATGACTCTGTGTAAGTTTAGCAACTGTATTAAAGAGAAACCTAGGATTATTCTTGTTCTCTTCTATTAATGATGAGAAATACGCTGTTCTAGCTGGTGAAGTGTCTTTTTATAACAAGAGTTGGCTATTTTTCCAGATTCAGTAGGAATCCTCTAGGTGTGTAGAGCGCCATTTTCTCTCCAATTTTCTAACATTGTGCTTTACAGTACGCAGCTCTGAATTAAACCAGGGAGCCTGCCTCCTATGAATAATTTCCTTCTTTTTCAAGGGGGCTGCATTGTCTAATGCACCACGCAATGATGAAGAAACACTATGAACAAAAGAATCAATTTGTGAAGGGGAAGAAACAAAATTATTGCCCTCCACTGTGTTTTTCTGTGATAATGAGGAAATCAAAAGTGGAACAGATTCTTTAAAGGCTGTTATAGCATTGTCTGATAATGATCTACTATAATGAAATTCTCTTTCAGGTGTGGAGTACTCTGTTAAATTAAACTCAAAGGTTATTAAAAAATGGTCAGACAGCACAGGGTTATGAGAAAATATTGTTATGTCTTTAAACTCAATGCCATATGTCAGCACAAGGTCCAGAGAATGAAGACAAAGGTGGGTAGGCTTGTTAATGTTTTGAGTAAAGCCAATTGAGTCTAAGATACCATTAAAGGCTATATTTAAGCTATCACTTTCAGTGTCAACATGAATGTTAAAATCCCCCACTATAATAACCTTATCTGTATTTAACACTAAATCAGATAAAAGGTCTGAAAACTGATTTAAAAATTGAGAGTAAGGGCCTGGTGGACGGTACAAAACAACAAACAGAAGTGGTTTTAGTGCTTTGCAATTTGGATGAGGAAAACTAAGGATTAAATATTCAAAAGAGTTGTAGCTATTGATTGGTCTGGGACTAGTCAATAAATAGGACTGAAAGATGGTTGCTACTCCTCCTCCTCGCCCAGTATTTCGAGGAATGTGAAAATTTAAATAATTAGTAGGAGTTGACTCATTTATAGTAACATAATCCTCTTGCTGCAGCCAGGTTTCTGTGAGACAAAATAAATCAATCTGATTGTCACAAATCAGGTCACTAACTAGCAAAGTCTTTGAAGAGAGAGATCTTATGTTCAGTAAGCCACATTTAATTGTTTTATTTTTCTTCTTAGTCTGAGTTGTGTTTATTTTTATTAGATTTTCCCTATTTTCTCGTTTTAGATTATTTTTTAATCTATTCAATTTTGGCCGTGGGCGAGACACTGTCTTAATAGGGTAATGGGTGGGTAGCAGTACAGAAGCTGCAGAGAGTATATCAGCATTTAGTATCAAACAAATGTTTTTATATTCTGATTATCTGAGTATATGATTAACAACAAAAAAAATACATTTTTGTCAGAAATACATCAACATGTGTATTTTTTTTATATATCAGTTGGAAGCATTTATAGTTTCAGTGTCCACTCATCATGTTCATGAATTTTAGATTGTTTTGGACTACTAATGATTCGTTTGAATTATTAAAAGATTCACGGTGGAATATTTTATGCAACATACACCTGCAATGATTTTTAGTTTGAACATATTGTGGATTTTTGTAGTTTATTCAACATTTTATAAGCATGTTTCAACCATCTGGCTGTTGAGTAATTTAAAGGTTTACCTGTTTCATTATTCTAATTACTGTGCTATAGTGAAACAGTCCCCCAGCCTGATGCTGCCACCACCATGCATCTTGACTCCTCCAAACATGCTCCTCCCCCATGCTTCACTCTGGGCATGCAACAGTCTGGGTGGTACGCTTCTTTGGGGCTTCTCCACACCGTAACTCTCCCGGATGTGGGGAAAACAGTAAAGGTGGACTCATCAGAGAACAATACATGTTTCACATTGTCCACAGCCCAAGATTTGCGCTCCTCGCACCATTGAAACCGACGTTTGGCATTGGCATGAGGTCACTCATGCGACGGACAGTTCTGGTGGAAACAGGAGAGTTGAGGTGCACATTTAATTCTGCCGTGATTTGGGCAGCCATGGTTTTATGTTTTTTGGATACAATCCGGGTTAGCACCCAAACATCTCTTTCAGACAGCTTCCTCTTGCGTCCACAGTTAATCCTATTGGATGTGGTTCGTCCTTCTTGGTGGTATGCTGACATTACCCTGGATACCGTGGCTCTTGATACATCACAAAGACTTGCTGTCTTGGTCACAGATGCGCCAGCAAGACGTGCACCAACAATTGGTCCTCTTTTGAACTCTGGTATGTACCCATAATGTTGTGTGTATTTCAATATTTTGAGCAAAACTGTGCTCTTACCCTGCTAATTGAACCTTCACACTCTGCTCTTACTGGTGCAATGTGCAATCAGTGAAGACTGGCTACCAGGCTGGTCCAATTTAGCCATGAAACCTCCCACACTAAAATGACAGGTGTTTCACTTTCATTGTCCAACCCCTGTACCAACCAGCTTGGATCTTCTTCCAGACCTTGGCAAAGAGCTCAATAACATGCAGGTGTTTGAACTTACTTCATCCATCCATTGTGTGTTGCCATAATACATTACAATCAGGAACGTGATTCCTGAACACGATGAGTGAATAAAAACATCTGTTTGGTACTGATAAATTACCCTAAATTCCAATTTTTTACATGTTAAAGAGGATAAATAAATACATTTCATGCTGATTATTGTTTCATTTTCAGACCTGACTCTAGATAATCTGAGTTTTCTTGCCTAAAAAGAGGCAACAAAGCATTTATTGTTGTGTCCAATTATGTTTTAGGGGATTTTTACAATAATTAAATAATTAAAAATAAGCTTTTAATAAAGATAATAAATTGTGGATATGTATTTCAGTTGAACCATTATTGGCCTGATTAACCACAGCAAACTTTTTCTCAAAGAAATAAAGACTAAAACCAAGACATTGAAGACATTGAAGATATTTTTGTTTTTATTTCTTATTTCCTATGGTCTGCCAGTATCTGTACCAACAGTAACAAAGGCAGACCAACTCATGGTGTAAAAACAACATTCCTCTTCTTCTTCTGAAAGGAACTGAGGCTACACAGGTGTATTCACAGCCCTCTGGGACTGCTGCTGGCTGAGGTAACTGGAGCTGCTCCATTTTCCAGCAGGCCCAGTTAAACCAAACAACGGTAGCTTTGTTTTCCAGCTGCTGCAGCCTGTTGTTCATTCCTCTGTCAGTGCATAACTATGCTGTCATCCAGATTGACCATTAACTGGTTATTTATTGGATGGATTTCAAATCTGATTAAGCTGTAAACTAAAAAACATAAACTAATTGAGTGTTTTCTGTGTTTATTTGTTTTCAGTCCCTAATGTAGAAAAATGTGAATTGACGTGGGCTCAACATGTGAAGGAGTCTGATATCTTGCAGAGCAGAGAAGCTTCATGTGGGTTTCTACCTTATTCTCAGAACTAAACTGCATTTATGTTGCAGTTTATAGGTGAAAGGACTGATTGGCAACCTGGCTCACCTATAAACACAGGACGGCCTCACCGCTGCCCCCCTGTGGAAACTATAAGGCTTGAAACTCAAATGTGCTATAACCTTTTCCAGCTGAACTTATTATGATCTTTTCTAAGCTTTCAATTGCACATGTCCAACTGCTCAAAGTTTCAGTACTTTTTGCACAACTTGCTATTCTCTAACAAGGAGCTTAGCAACAAAATTCACAACAGATGTTTAATCCATGAATCGTCCAATACATTTCCTGGTTCAATCAGAATTGGTATGTAAACAGTCCTCCTCCTCATGCTGTTCCCATTCTGACATCATGGCAACACCTAGCATTTGATGAGCAGTACCTCGCCATTGTGCGGCTTTAAACATCTCAGACGGAAGTGGCCACTGAGCTTACAGTGTCACAGAGTGTCATCAGCAGAGACCGGAAGAGTCACAGAAAGGCATAGAAGTGGACATCCTTTGGCCACATCCCACTGATGACCACTTCATTGTGGACAGTGCCCTGGGTAACCGAATATTGAAAGCCTCTCATTTCACGCACATTTAAGGGAGGTGAAAAGCACCCAAGTGTCACGTCAGACCATTCAAAACTGTTTACATCAGTGTGATCTGTGTGCTAGATGATCTCCAAGGGTACCTGACAACACCACCAGGCACAGACATCATTGTCTTGCATTGCGCCGGGAGCATTTACGCTGGGACCAGTGGCCTCCATGCTGGTCTCTGATGAAAATCGATTCACGCTGAATAGAAATGATGAACGGCAACAACTTTAAAGACATCACTGAGAGCGCTATGTATCGGCCACTGGTGGCACTAGACAGCAGCCTTTGGTGGTGGTGGTGTTACACTGTGGGCAGGTGTGTCTAATCAATAAAAACAGTGACAAGCCCATACTAACTGAGTAGCATCATTAATCAATTCATTGGGCCGCTGCATGAACAGTACAGATTTCATCTTCATAAATGACAATGCTCCTGCTCATCGAGGTCGCATCATTAGGGAACGGCTGCTGGAGACTGGGGTACCTTCAACGAAGTGGCCTGCACTTTCTCCAGACCTCAATCCAGTAGAAAACCTCTGGGAACAGCTGAGTTGTCGTCCAGAGGCTTGTAACTCTGTACCCCAGAACCTCAATGACCTGAGGGGTGTCCTTCAAGAATAGTGGGATGTCATGCCTCGGCAGACAGTAAGTCGTCTTGTTTATAGGCGACTGTGGCTTAGTAGGAAGAGTAGTCGTCTTGCAATCAGAAGGTTGTGGGTTCGATTCCAGCTTCCTCCTGCCATATGTCGATGTGCCCCTGGGCAAGGCACTTAACCTCAAGTTGCCTACCGATCTGCGTATCGGTGTATAAATGTGTGAGCGTTAGTGAGTGCGAATGGGTGAATGTGGCTTCAGTGTAAAGCGCTTTGAGCGGTCTGTATGACTGGAAAAGCGCTATATAAGTTCAGTCCATTTACCATTTACAGCGTGAGACATCATTGTCAAGCTGGAACTGATGCTCAAAGGCCCATGAAATGTTATTGAGACATTGTAGTATACCCACCACTGTTGTTGGCTTATGTTTCAGTAAATTGTTTGAGATGAGGAAATCACCACTGAATGCTTCTACTTACATGCTCTGCTTCCGTAAGATAATATCACTGTAGCGTGAACTTTAAACGTTTTCAATAAATTTTAACTGAAAGCCAAATATTCCTAACTTTTTGCAAGTAGTGTATATTCTAAATGAGGCTCAGGTTGAGACATGTATTTTATTGGGATTTTAGGGGATAATCCAACACATAGTAGGACATCATTGTGAGAAGGAAGATTACATTTTTTTCTCATAGAGAAACATATAATAGAGCTTTAACGGGTGTGGTGTCAATTTTTATTTAGCATCTCCATTCCCTTCAGATGTCACCTTTCAGTAAACAGACTCTAGCTATGTGTAATTTATTCCCAGCTTAAATTCATCTGTTCAGGTGGTGGAGGTTTCAGCATCAGGCTGTGGGGATTGGTTCTATCAGGAGGCACAGGGAAGCTGGTCAGAGTTGATGGGAAGATAGATGGAGCTAAAATCCATGTCAATCCTGGAAGAAAACCTGTTAGAGGCTGCAGAAGACTTGAGACTGGGGTGGAGGTTCACCTTCCAGTAGGACAACCACCCTAAACATATAGCCAGGGGTTTAGATCAAATCACATTCATGAGTTAGAATGGCTTAGTCAAAGTCCAGACCTTGAGCAAACTGAGAAGACTGATGTTCACAGAACTAAAGGGCTGTCAAGTGTTGGACCCCTTAAAAATTTCTTCAGCTTTCAACTTCCAATTTCACATTTAAATGTTTCTGACCATAAAACTAATTTTTATTTATCAATTTATCAGACAAAGATAAACACTTTAAAATGATTATTCAATTAAACAATTTTAAAAACTGGATAAATTGGAAAAGGTAATCACCTCCCTTTTCAAATTATAAATTGACTTCGAATAACCAGATTTTTTAAAATAAGATGAGTTCAATTTCACAAGCCACACCCTGACCTGACAACTGCCAGACCTGTAGAATCAAGAAATTATCTAAATAATAGGCTAAAAGATCTAAAACAGCAACACATTATATTTAAAGACCAAAATAATTTTATGAACAGATGAAAAACAAAGTCAATGAAATCTATTAATCAGGGAAGGGTTACAAAGCCTTTTCTACGGCTTTCTGGGTCCATCACACTAAATCCAATAGAAGACATGTGATTCGTGTGATGCAAAAGAAAATCAATTTCTTTTTAGACCAATCAAGTGTTGTTTGCCAATTTCTCTTACATCAACTTCGAGAATAAAATGTCAAATATATCCCACATACTATAAGAAATAATCAGTGTTGTTCACTTCATCTGTCAGTGGTCATAATGTTATGCCGGGTCGGTGTGTATAGGTCATTACTAATAAAGGCTTTTTTGTGGTGGTTCACCTACTAAACCGGCTATGTTGTATATCACTGCATTTCATTTTAATTAGGTTCATAGAAACTAAACCTCATAGTCAGCCTAATTAAATCACTTTAAAATGAAATGAAAAGTTTTCATTCATAAATTTCTTTCTGTCCTTTTCTGCCATAAAATAAAAAAAAATCCGCACATTTACCAGTTTTAGTGAAAAAAAGATGCGATGAAAATAAAGTTAATGCTGCCTTAATGTTAGTTAATCGTTTTTCTAACTATAAAATCAGCTCAGGCGTTTAAAACAGACATAATTTTAGATTTCCTCACCCAGAAGACAAAGTTGAAGATAAAAAGCGCGTATTTGACGCACAACTCCCAGCTGGACAGAGCGGTCATCTCTGCGGGGTCCTTTAACCTGTCAGCGGGGTAAAACGGCGAGAAATCCAGCTGCGTAACCTGCCTCCTGGTTCTTGTTCAGTTCGGCTCCTTTCGGAAAGTTCCGTCAGGACTCGGCGGGTCCACAGGTTAAAGCTGGGAGGAGAGCACATGACCGAGTGCTCAGCTGAGCTCCAACTCCTACAGAAATACAAGGAAAAAGAGAGATTTCTGTCTTTCTTTGTTTTCTTTCTCTCTCGTGTCTTTGTCCTTTGTTTAAACTTTTTTCTTTCCAAAACAAAAGAAGACAAATAAGGCATGTTTTGATGAGGATAAACGTCTAAATCAGGGTGAACAATAAAGTAAAACATTTTTTATAAATAACAGTTAAATTCTGCGCATTGTAAAGTCTAATTAATAGAGATCCCTAATTAAGGCTAAGAAATTAAACCCTGAACAGGAATAATATGTTTTACTGCAGCTGATCATGTTCTACAGAGCACACAGTCAGACAGATTAGATATATTATATATTTGTATTTACTAACTACATATATATATATATATATATTTTTTAACAAATACCAAAAATATGTGTAAATAAATACAGCATTCTTGGGCTAAATGTGAGGTTCCTTTTATTTAAGATGTATGTCTTGTTAGCCTTGATGGACACATTTAGACCTGATTTTAGACTAAAATGAGAAAACACTTAGCTCCCAATGAAGACATTTTAAATATAAATATAGAAAACGGAAGTAAAAAAATATATAGTTTTAAAATATGTATATATATATATATACAGTGTTTTTACAAAACAGAAACCTCTGGCTGAATTAGTGAAAATATGCATGATAGTGATATGGGTACTCTAGCAGTTAAGTGTTCATCAGAGAAACAGCCTGGGGGAAGAAACTGTCTCTGTGGTAGCTGGGTTTTGCTAACAGTGCTCTGTAGCGCCACCTGAAGGTAAAAGTCTAAACAGTTGGTGTCCAGGATGTGTGAGGTCTGCAGACGTTAGCTGCCCTTTAATAGCAGTTATATTGTTATACATAAGTAAAATCATGCCAAACTCAGAGGGATATGAAGTTGAGTTTAAATAAATCTTGCAATTCATCATTCTGCCATTTGTGGCAGCAGAAAGTTCGAGAAAGGCTCAACAAAGCAGTGCAAAGTTTAATGTGACTTAGTTTATATTTTCGAATGAAATCACAAACGTTGAGGGTTCCTAAACTTAAGCTAATAAGGTATTAGAGTTTGGGGTGGATAAAGTACCTTATGACATCTTGACTAATATCAAGTTGGGTCTTCTTTTGCCATCAACACTGCTTGACTCATCTAACATAGACAATAAAGGTCTGCTGTGGTCTTTGGGACCAAGCTGTCAGCAGCAGATATTTTAAAGGACTATTATTTTCCAAACATGTGTAAACGTTTTTGGATTTGATTTAAAAGAATTCAAGAACTAAGTCATTTTAGGACTTTAATCACTGAACCAAAACAAAATATTTAATTTACAGATGTTGAACTTTGAGCCTCGTTATGAGGGCGCAAAGGTCAACACCAACTGGAACCAGTGTTTGTGTGTCATGAGGTTGTATTCTCCCTGTCTGTGCGGGGAAATGGGACTGTTTTCGTCTTCTTCTGAGGAACAAAGGCAGCAGTGTGAGTGCTCAGCCCACCACTGTTGTTTGCAGCTGCACGCAAACACACAGTGACAGTAATGATGGAGAAGGATGGAGCGCCTCAGCTGATCAGAACTAGAGAAATGCAGCCTCGAAAGGAGCCAAAAACCCAGAAACATTGAAATATTCTGCAACAATTCTTTTATATTTCGCTGGGAAAATATGACACTTTCTACTCAATAGACAACTTGAGTTTTTACATAAAGACTTAAATACTTTGATGAAATATATTTTTTTCCTTAACATTTACGAATAAAAGTTTGCAGAAAAAAGGAATAAAAAACTTAAATATTCTAGGTGCGATTGTCCTTGACCATGCAGCTATAAATTCACATAAAATCACATAAAAATTCAACCTAGTAGATAAACAGTGAGTGTTTGCATAATTCATGAGTGTTTCTTTTGTTGCGTTGCTTCATCCATGTTTATATGGACTTTCAGAAAACTTCAGAGATTACTGACTTCAGTTTGACGCGGTTTCAAAAAAGCTTAATGCTGGGGCAGTAAAAAAATCCGATGAGTTGGAATCTTCCCCACGGTTTCTTTGGTGCGTCTGTTTCCTCACAGGGTCTGTATAAAAGACTCTCAGAAAGCGCTAAAACAACACTGCCTTCATCTCTGTCTTGGTGTGGATCTGAGTGACTCTGTTCATCTTTTGACTCAAAGCGCCTATTTAAAAGCTGCAGCCTCCACCCGCCTCTGTCAGTGCAGTGGAGAGGAAAAAAGAGGCAGAAAAAGATCTTATAGAATTTTTTTGCATTTATCCTGGTTCAAATTAACCTAGAATATTCCACACAATATATTAGAAGATTAAACTGAAAAAGATTAAGCTGAAAACATTATTTTACCATTTTTTTTAGTATATGAATCCCACTTTGGTCCCACTTTGGTTCACAAAGTAATGATTTTATATTAGCTGTATTTTGGCGACCTCTACTGGCACTAGGGTGCAAAAACATCCAAAAAACGTAGAAGCACTAGAACATCACATTTAAAAATGAAGAGGGTATAATAAAACTATATCGAGTACTAAAATAACTACATTTAATAAATAAATTAATTATCATAACATTTTATATAGGTATTAGCTAAATAAATGCTTTCATGATTACTGAAATGTATAAATAATCAAAAAACAAATATTTGATTTTGAAAGCCATTTTATTTAAGGACAGATTAAAGTGCAAGTTAATGATTTGTTTTGTGAATAGTTGGACATATAATCTAAACACTTCAGTTAATTACTTTAGCATTAACATATTTTAGTTTTTATGTGTTTTTATTAGCACATTTAAATAGTTACAAGTATGTTTCATTTTATTAATTAAATACAGGGGTTGGACAATGAAACTGAAACACCTGGTTTTAGACCACAATAATTTATTAGTATGGTGTAGGGCCTCATTTTGCGGCCAATACAGCATCAATTCATCTTGGGAATGACATATACAAGTCCTGCACAGTGGTCAGAGGGATTTTAAGCCATTCTTCTTGCAGGATAGTGGCCAGGTCACTACGTGATACTGGTGGAGGAAAACGTTTCCTGAATCGCTCCTCCAAAACACCCCAAAGTGGCTCAATGATATTTAGATCTGGTGACTGTGCAGGCCATGGGAGATGTTCAACTTCACTTTCATGTTCATCAAACCAATCTTTCACCAGTCTTGCTGTGTGTATTGGTGCATTGTCATCCTGATACACGGCATCGCCTTCAGGATACAATGTTTGAACCATTGGATGCACATGGTCCTCAAGAATGGTTCGGTAGTCCTTGGCAGTGACGCGCCCATCTAGCACAAGTATTGGGCCAAGGGAATGCCATGATATGGCAGCCCAAACCATCACTGATCCACCCCCATGCTTCACTCTGGGCATGCAACGGTCTGGGTGATATGCTTCTTTGGGGCTTCTCCACACCGTAACTCTCCCGGATGTGGGGAAAACAGTAAAGGTGGACTCATCAGAGAACAATACATGTTTCACATTGTCCACAGCCCAAGATTTGCGCTCCTTGCTCCATTGAAACCGACGTTTGGCATTGGCATGAGTGACCAAAGGTTTGGCTATAGCAGCCCGGCCGTGTATATTGACCCTGTGGAGCTCCCGACGGACAGTTCTGGTGGAAACAGGAGAGTTGAGGTTGCACATTTACTTCTGCCGTGATTTGGCAGCCGTGGTTTTATGTTTTTTGGATACAATCCGGGTTAGCACCCGAACATCCCTTTCAGACAGCTTCCTCTTGCGTCCACAGTTAATCCTGTTGGATGTGGTTCGTCCTTCTTGGTGGTATGCTGATATTACCCTGGATACCGTGGCTCTTGATACATCACAAAGACTTGCTGTCTTGGTCACAGATGCACCAGCAAGACGTGCACCAACAATTTGTCCTCTTTTGAACTCTGGTATGTCACCTATAATGTTGTGTGCATTTCAATATTTTGAGCAAAACTGTGCTCTTACCCTGCTAATTGAACCTTCACACTCTGCTCTTACTGGTGCAATGTGCAATCAATGAAGACTGGCTACCAGGCTGGTCCAATTTAGCCATGAAACCTTCCACACTAAAATGACAGGTGTTTCAGTTTCATTGTCCAACCCCTGTATATTTATTTCCCATTTTATTTTAACTAGAATGTCTCTAAAAGAATTTGTCACATTGTGGCACTTAAGGCAATCTTTATATATGTGCATTAAAATTAGTTAAAATATACTAGTTGCCTAGTACAGATTATTTCCTAAACTGTTAAAATAACAATAATCTAGCCTATTAAATACCGTTTTATCCTTAAGCCAATCAGCAGCGCTCCAGATAAAGGCGCGGACCAATCAGAGAGCAGTGCGCACTGTCGGAGAGTTTAGGGAGCTTCACCTGTTCAGTTGTTAACCTGACTAAATCCGCTGCTTCCAGAATCATTAAACGAAGCAGAACCGATTCATGTCTCAACCCGCTTCAGAGGTTGACCCTTCAAAGTTGTAGGGACGGCTCTGGGTCATGGCTAGGAGCGGCTCCGAATTCCTCCCCCTCCTTCCCCGCCGGAACGCCAGGCTGGACTCCTTTCTGAAGCGAAACACGGAGCGGGCTTTGTACGAACGGATCAGAACCTACGAACCGTGCGTGGTGGTGTCTGACGTCATCAACAAGGTCTATATGTATGCGGTGCTGAGTGACGAGCGCGTGTACCTGACGGAGTACCCGCCACGCGCGCTCACCACGGCCGTGAGCTTTGGGCGCGTGCGCGACATCCAGCTGGTGAGTTTAAAACTTAGAAACAGACAAAAAATGTAGTTTTTGTTGTTGAAATTCAGCTATAAGCGACGTGCATCACAAACAGGTCAGATAAAAGGAAGCAGGTGATCAGCAGATAGCTCAATGATCTGATAAAATAACAAAGGCAAAAAAGGCATTTTAATCGCTCAAGATTGATTTACACAGCTTTTTTTTTTTAACTGCAAATCCAGGGTTCATATGCAGTCTGGAAAATATTTGAATATGTTTAGATTTGTTTCCCCAGGTCTGGGTAAGCATTGAAATGACAAATTGAGGATGGAAAATGTCTGGATTTCCAAATTTTATTCTGTTCTTCTATCCATCCATCCATTTCTTTTTCTTTCCACATGTTGGTTCATCCACCCTGTTTTTCTGCTACCATATTTAAACTGTAAATATGTCTGACAGAGATCCAATGTGACTTTTTCTATTTATACTTTTAGCCTGACCTAACTGATTGGCTTTTTTTCTCTACTTAAGAATAATACATATAACTAAATAAATAGACCACAAATATGTCTTGCAGACAGATATAATTAACTCTGTGTGTTTGTAAAGAGGTACTCCACCTGTATTGTTTTGCTCTAATTTTTACCATGTTGGTTTCCAGAAATCTGTCTAATTTTCAAATGCTTTAATTAAATAATGTATATTTCCTGGTTGAATTTTGTCAAATATAAAAGGTTTTATTATTATTTGATTTGAGGCTTAATAGGATAACTTATTCAATTTAATGGAATAAACCTTAGGACCTACTTGAATTAGTGGCTGATTTGCTTTTATTCTTTCCTTCCCTGACCAGTGTTCTAATATTTAAAATATTAAAACTAAAATATGTTAAAAGTCATCACAGCTACTTGTCCTTTCCTCAGCATTCAGTCACATCTCTTTAATATTTATTGAACTGACAGCAGAATCACTGAGCAATCTCAAGTCACTGTCTTCTTGTTTCAACTCCAATATTAATCAGTTTTTAAAAACAGATCAATCATTTTATTAGATCCTACAGCAAAAATGAACAAACCTCCATGTCTGTTGCATTTTAATTGGATTATTTACAATCCCTCATGTCTGGAGAGAATAAACAGCATGGTTTTATCTGTGACAGTTGACTGGTTAAGAATCCAGATCATATGTACATACTGCCTTAGTGGCTATGAAATGGGCTTCTGTGTTATTTTGGGTCAACATTGGTTCTGGCCTTTGACCAGTCTCTTTTTCTTATTGTTGAATCATGAACTCTGGCCTTAACTGATACAAGTGAGACCTGCAGAGCCTTAGATGTTCTAGGCTCTTATGATCTGCTGGATGAATCACTCCTGTGAAGGTTCTCCACTGTTCCTCGCTTTCTTCACTGTGGTTCCCTGGAGAAAGCCAAAGCCTTAGAAACATCCTTGTAAGGATTTTCTGGAATTTACAGACAGACAGATGTCAGTGAGTCTGTTTCTCATCTGTTCTTGAATTTCCCTGGATCAGAGCGTGATGAGTTGCCTTTTGAGATCTTTTTAACCTACAGGGGTTGGACAATGAAACTGAAACACCTGTCATTTTAGTGTGGGAGGTTTCATGGCTAAATTGGACCAGCCTGGTAGCCAGTCTTCATTGATTGCACATTGCACCAGTAAGAGCAGAGTGTGAAGGTTCAATTAGCAGGGTAAGAGCACAGTTTTGCTCAAAATATTGAAATGCACACAACATTATGGGTGACATACCAGAGTTCAAAAGAGGACAAATCGTTGGTGCACGTCTTGCTGGCGCATCTGTGACCCAGACAGCAAGTCTTTGTGATGTATCAAGAGCCACGGTATCCAGGGTAATGTCAGCAAACCACCAAGAAGGACGAACCAGATCCAACAGGATTAACTGTGGACGCAAGAGGAAGCTGTCTGAAAGGGATGTTCGGGTGCTAACCAGGATTGTATCCAAAAACATAAAACCACGGCTGCCCAAATCACGGCAGAATTAAATGTGCACCTCAACTCTCCTGTTTCCACCAGAACTGTCCGTCGGGAGCTCCACAGGGTCAATATACCACGGCCGGGCTGCTATAGCCAAACCTTTGGTCACTCATGCCAATGCCAAACGTCAGTTTCAATGGTGCAAGGAGCGCAAATCTTGGGCTGTGGACAATGTGAAACATGTGTTGTCTCTGATGAGTCCACCTTTACTGTTTTCCCCACATCCGGAGAGTTTAGGGTGTGGAGAAGCCCCAAAGAAGCGTACCACCCAGACTGTTGCATGCCCAGAATGAAGCATGGGGGTGGATCAGTGATGGTTTGGGCTGCCATATCATGGCATTCCCTTGGCCCAATACTTGTGCTAGATGGGCGCGTCACTGCCAAGGACTACCGAACCATTCTTGAGGACCATGTGCATCCAATGGTTCAAACATTGTATCCTGAAGGCGATGCCGTGTATCAGGATGACAATGCACCAATACACACAGCAAGACTGGTGAAAGATTGGTTTGATGAACATGAAAGTGAAGTTGAACATCTCCCATGGCCTGCACAGTCCACCAGATCTAATATCATTGAGCCACTTTGGGGTGTTTTGGAGGAGCGATTCAGGAAACGTTTTCCTCCACCAGTATCACGTAGTGACCTGGCCACTATCCTGCAAGAAGAATGGCTTAAAATCCCTCTGACCACTGTGCAGGACTTGTATATGTCATTCCCAAGACGAATTGACGCTGTATTGGCAGCAAAAGGAGGCCCTACACCATAAAAATAAATTATTGTGGCCTAAAACCAGGTGTTTCAGTTTCATTGTCCAACCCCTGTACTTCATGTTGTCAGACAGGTTCTGTATGATTTCCTGATTGTACAAGTCTGGAATTAACCCCGCTGAGATGTGGCTAGTTTCATTTAACTAGCTGTATCTCCAATATTTAAAATTCCTGGTTTATTCCTGTTTATTTTGAAACCTACTTATTAACACGTTCTACCTGGTTCCAGTTTGTTTAGAGGATAAAATTCACAATTATTTAACAAATTAAATCCACAGCCAAAACATTTCAATATAATTAAACAGGTATAAAAGAAAGGTATTTTCAGGCTGACGCGTGCAGGGAGGCAGACACTGGAGCCCGAACAAAAAGCTGATTAACTGATTAGAAAACGGTCGATGGTAAATTATTTTTAAACACAGAGACTAAAAATAGGTTTTAGTGTCAACACAACTTGGCTTGAACAGTCAGTAACGTTGGCAGCTCAGTCTGTGAGTCCCACAGGTTGTAGTTCTGTCAGACGTTTAGCAGTAATCCTGTCGGTTAAAGTTGTTGGAGTCGACCTCCGGCTGTAGAAGATCACCTAAACAATCTCCCTGTTAAAACTCACTGAATAAATAAAGACGTGCACGATGCATGTCACTGTAACGCATCCTTTCTATCATGGTTCCACTTTCCATCAATATGCCTCTGTGTGGTAGAAAATGTTAAGAAAAGGGTTTTTTGTAAAGCTTAAAAGAATATCTGCAGCGTCATGATATTTCCGTGGGATGATCGAGTTTGAACATTGTTTCACAGTTAACAGTTTCTACACAGTTAACCTAAAAATAATACAATTATTCCTGTGTTACTCCAGAGCCAAGCTATGGATTAATCCAAAAATGTGATTTTCGTCCAATTTTTGCAAAAAATAGTATCTCCTTGAAATGTTCCTTCTGTTAAATATTAATGCTTGCTGTTAAACTTCCTGCTTTATTTGTGCAGGTGAAAGACCTCCCAGATTTCCTCAGTACGAAGGACAGAGAGCGCTGTCAGCACATACGTTTCACCTACGTCCCTGAAAAGCCTCCACAGAAGGAACGTGATTGGTTACAGAGGAAAAAGAAGGAGGAACTTCTTCCTGTGGCCCCGCCCTCACGCAGAGCCAGCCACTGTCCAATCAAAACACAAGACTTAAAAGGTAGAAATGTTTGTTTTCATGTCTTAAATTTCAAGGATTTATTAAAGTTATTTGTTACCGCTCAGTTTTTTAAGTCATTTCAGACACGTTTTTTTGTATTTTAAAAGTGAGTTTTGTTTTTGCTTTCAGAGGAAAATAAATGCAAATAAATAGAGGCATTCATTAAATCAGTTAACACTGCATTTCATCTTTTGTGTTCAAAGTTTGAACAAGTTCGTCTGCTACTTTGCTTTAACTGCCCCCTACTGGCCACAAAAAGCAAATACTGAAAGTTATCAGTATTCAGATTTTAAATGTATTTGATTTTATTGATGACTAAAGTCTGAAAGATTCCCTTTTACCAAACGTCTGTCTGACAGGATGCCATCCATCCATCCATCCATCCATCCATCTATCCGACTTCTGCTTTGGATTATATGTCTGTATTAAAAGACTCTAAAAGCAGAACAGAAATAAAGAGTGAAATATCAAGCATAATACTGTTAAAAGCTAGAACATATAGAACATTATAATAATGGACATAATAAATAAATTTACCACACGTTGCGTCGCTGTTATTACTGGAACCTTAACTGATTGGTTGGATGTTGGTTTAGTTTAACAGAATCAAGTAAAATAGTTGAACTTTTTTCTCTTCTAAGTATTTATCTTTCACATTTTTTTATTTAAGTTTGAAGGCAATCAATGTCAAACTGTTAATCCTGGTGGTGGAACCATCATGCTGTGGAGGCCCATAGATAAAATAATGAAGCAGGAAGACTACCTCAAAATTCGTTACCGTCACTTTAAATTTGCAGTTGGACAGTTGAAGCTTGGACACAGTTGGATGGTCCTACAGGACAATGATCCCCATGCAAGCTGGTCTGATACTTAATAAAGAAGGCTAATGTTAAGCTTCTCGAAGGGCTACAGAGAGCATATTCCCAGGGTGCAATTTGTTGATTGACATTTCATGAACAACATTAATGGAGGTGTATCTATACATCCAATCCTTTATGCATAATTTTGACCCTGTGTGGATAAGAAAATATTCACAAATTCATACTTCTGGTCTTAATTTGTATTTTTTGTCTTCCTCCCCATATGAGACCTAGTTTATACTAAACCAGGGATTTATTTTGTGTTGTAAGAAAGCTAAACTGATGGAGAACACAGATTCATCAACGTCTAAATTTGATCCTGGTGGAAAATCTGATCCCTGCTGAAGAAAACCAAGAGGCTTGTGTAACCTTGTTTTCTTTTGTTCTGAAATCTCTACCTGTAATCCTAACCTTCCTGTGTCTCTGGTTCCCCCACAGGATATCCTGCAGACAGGTGAGCACACACACACACACACTCCTGATAACATCTTCTCAGAAAACAACATCAATCTAACATCACAGCAAACCATATTTCAAAGATCTTAGAGGTACTTGTAGTTTTTCCACCTCAGTAAAAGTCCTCACAGCAAAAGAAAACAGATGAACATCTTCAGCTTGTCAGTATCCAGCCTCCAGAGGGTCGCGAAGGAAACTGAAGCTGACCCTTGTCTTTACTTTTTAACCAGTTTAGTCTAGTGGAGATTAAAGCTACGTTAAATTATGTTAATTTATGTAAAAAAGCAACCATGCATTGCAGACGTTAGGGTTTCTACAGTAAATCCACGTTCCTTTTAATGAAATTTGCCTTTGAGATTGATAGAAATGCACCGAATGAAACCTTTAAAAAACCTTCCAGATGGATGGCTCGTCCTCCTGTTGCAGATCTGTTGTCTTTGCTGTGGCCGCTTGGGATCATATCGCTCCGTTGATTCCTCGGAGCATCAGTCAGGAAACGGCGTGTCGGTAATGAGACGAAGAAAGGAAGCAGGAACAGATTTACAGTCACAGGCCTCTGAATGGTTGCCACAAGGGAAACTGATGTGCGGGATGTAAACAGCACAAAGTGTAAATGTGCTTATCTGCTTCACCGCTGAGACGTCATTAAATACATCAGTAAAAAAACCTAAATCCTGCTGGAACAGCAGCTTTCTGTCAGGTGTATAACTAAATGAGGACAAACAGCCGCTAGAGAGAACAAGCAGCAGCATTTTATGATAAAAGTTTAAAAACGGGAGACATCTACAGAGACAAACTGAGCAACATGCTCAGGAGCTGATTTTAGATGCAATCTGTTTTTATCTCAGTCATACAGAGTAACCGCTGTTCAACCTTCTCTTGTGTTTACCCAGTCGGTGGAAGAAGGAGGAGCTCCACCCACTGTTGAAGACCACCCGCTCTGCTTCCTGCCCTGACCCGGAGACTCTGGGCCTCCTGAGGATCCCTCATCCTCCCTCCCAGGCTCCCTCTTCTTACTCCCCCTCTTCTTCTTCATCAGCGTCAGATGAAAGCCTGAAAACAGCCGAGAGCAGTCAGGTATGGACAGCTTCCAACATTAAATCAGTCTGATGCAGCTCTAAAATAAAACATTTTACATACTTATTTTAGTTTTACACAATTTATCAGCGGTAAAGCTGCGTAAAAATAAATTAATCTTTACTGCAGCAGCGTAATGCCGTGCTGAACATTTATGAAATATCCAGCCTTTAATTTGGACATTTATTCAGTGTTAAGAAATAAATATAAAATAATATACAGGCCAGGTTTGTTTGTAGAAATTCTTGGAATGGGAAAGAAAGAACATGACATTCTTACTGTTTAAAGCAGGTATTTTAAGCTTCATAAATCAGGAAATGACTGCAAGGAAATACAGGGTTAATACGCAGTCCAGGATTGATTTCAGTATTTTCCAGCTCTGGAAAAATATTTAAAACATTTTTTCTGTCTTTATTCCTTGTTCCATTGTATAAAAATGGTGCCCTTCCCTCTGTGCTTTCTTTCTTTCTTTCACGGATCCTGGCTTCCTCAGCTGTGTCTTTCCTGTCTCTCTCGTCCTTGTCCTTCATTCCTTTCTTTCCTTTGTCATTCCTTTCCTTCCTTCCTTCCATCCTGTGGAACTGCGACAAACAAAGCTGGCTGGTGTTCATCTTCTCACTATGTACGGTCAGGAAGATGAAGATGATGGTAATGGATCTCCAAGCTCTCTATTAGAGAACTGCAGTCAAGAAGGAAAAAGCCTTTTCTGTCCTACCATTACAAACGTAAACATTTGGAGTTTGCTAAGCTTTACTGGGACTTTAACTGGAACTGGTAGCTTTGGTCAGTGACTAAAGAATGCATTTTTCAGCAACAAACACTCCAGATGGTTCTGGAAAATATAAATATATGAGAAAGCACCTTATGGTGACTGTTATGTACGACGAAGGATCTGTGATGGTGGGGGCCCGTTTCTCTTCGTCAGAGTTCATGAGGTCATCACAGGATCTTTCTGCTGATTTAAAGCTATGGCAACATCACCGCAAATGTGGTTCACAAATTAGAGGTTGGATTTTTCAAAGACTTTTCAGTGGGAGATTATGCTACTAAAACACATGTCAATTGGTTTCAAGGTGTTTTAGCAAATTTTCAGAGGTAAATGATAGGGTCAGAGGACGCTGGACATCCTTTTTAGTCCAAACCTTTTAATAGACCGGCTCATTGTGCCCATCGTGTTGTTACAGGTGACCAGAAGGATTGGCTCTATCCTGACCCGTCTGCTAAGGCGAGACAGAGTGAACATCGACGAGGAGAGGGAAGCCGAGCTGCATCTTTATGCTGTTTCTCAGACATCCACCCTTTACCTCCACCTGCAGAGCTCGTGGAACAGCTTCATCATTGTGGGTGAAGGGACAGAAATCAATGAGGTTCTGTGTTGGATGCTCGTCTCTTATCAGGATGTTTGTGTCTGTATTCAGAAGTCCACGCTACTTCTAGATCCACTCTACAGGAGGAGATGCACAGCTTCATCGGACTCAATCAGGTTGTAAAAGGCCTCAGATGTTTTATATATTTTTTCTTGGAATTAAATTAAAACTTTAGGGATTCTCTGCACCAGCTTACACAAGCTTTAATATCCCATCACGTGTTTGCAAACATGCTGTTAATAATTGTTCATAAGAGGAAAGGGCAGACCAACAAAGGTCACATTCAGCAGCTAACATGGAAAACCCATGAAGACCTCTAGATTTAGGCTCATCTTTGCAGAACATCCCTCTGACCACCAGCTGTTTAATGGAGATCAGATGCATGAGTTTGTGTGACTGGGTTTGGTTTCGGTTTGTGCAGCGGGGAGCGGACGGCTCACCTGTTTGCTCAGCTGAGCTCGGAGCTCCTCCAGGACGGGATCACCGAGGAGAACATGTACCTGCTGCTGCAGGAGCTGAGGACTGCTGCTCACCGCAACATCACACTGCGGAAACTATTCTGGAGGGTGAGATGTTGCGTTAAAAGTTGCTTTAACATGAAAAGAGAACATACAGATTCTGAGAAGATAGCTGGAAATGTAGACAGAAATCAAGATTTTATTCCATGCCCTTTCACTTAAATGTTGTGTTTGTTTCCAGTCCAGTAAAGTCTTCATCTTCCTGGTTCAGACACTAGAGGAATGTCTTCACAGCTGTCAGAGCCTCACTGGAGTTTACACCACAGATCAGCTTCTGTAAGAGATTCATGTTGTGAAAAAACATAAAGTTCCCACCTCCAGGGGGCGCACATAGGTCAGATTTAGGTTAGGATGAGGTTGTTAATGTGATTAAAATGTTACCTTAAAACAAACCTATCACTGCAAATACAGTATTAGGTCATGATAAAGGTGTGATTTGGGTCAGAAATCATTTAACTAAAATTAGGGTTAAGCCTAGATCAAACCTGTATACTTTTTAAGGTAGGCAAAGTTTAAACATAGGCAAGGTTGGCTTCTACGATTAAAGTTCAAGACCATGAAAGCACAGAGTTTCAACAATCTCAATGCCCTGAGAAAATCAAAAGCAGACTTATCACTCTAAAGCTTGTTCCAATTAGAAGCGGAAGATTAGAAACTTAACTTAAAGATACCAGCATGATTTATCAAGTATCTGAGCACAGAGAGCATCGTACTGTCCAAACTGCTCTGTATTCTTGCTGTATCCTCCCCAAATCTCCCCCACGCTATTGAACGTGCTTTGTGTTGGAATCCTTTCAAGGCTGCATACGCACCTGTTTTTAAACACTTTTTTCTTCTACTAAACTTTCCACTGATACTCTTGGATGCAACACTGAACAATCAGAACATTTGTGGCTTTTTATGGAGAGAGAGAACCGAAAAATGCATAATGTACACATGTATTTCAGTAGGTTAGAATATTAGAAAACTGTTTATTTCAGTATTTGATAGATTCATTACACACAGAGAGGGATATTTCAATCATTCAAGTCTGTCTGATTTAAATTTGATCCAAACAATACATGCATTTAAATCAGGAGGAAGAAAAATGGATTTGGAAAACAGGATAGTGAAACAGCGGTGAGGTGTGTGGTTGAAGTGAGATGTGGAAAAGCCTAAATGTTTTTATCCTCTGGAGACAAGAGCCTAATTAAGATTAGTTAAAAAAATCATGAAGTTTTCAACTAGTCTAGATAGGTGGGGTTGTTTATATCCAGATTTCAGATCACCTTTCAGTGTTTGTTTCAGGATATATTTCTGCTAATGGTGCTGATCTTGTTCAGGCTGAGCACGCTGACCGTCCAGACACTCGCCATCATGTTCAGAGAGACGGAGGTGGAATCAGCCAGAAGCAGCCTGCTGTTCGCCAAAAAGTAAACACCAAAAACCTTCTAATTAAGTCAGAAAACACGGCCTTCCCTCGTGTCTTTCTAGTTCTAATGCTGGGTTATTGAACAGTTGCCAGGCGGTGGATATTTTATTTATTTATTGTTAGTATTTATTTTATTCTTCACAAATTATGTGGATGACTGAGCTTATCTTTTTTCAATAATTCAAATTATATTTATCATAAATTAAAAACATCCTAATTTTACAATTGTTTCAGATCCATTCTTGTATCAATTCAGACCTAAACTAAGAAGCTTATTTAGCTAATGTTCATGATGTAATTCTTCCTGGCAGTCACTGTCTGTATTCCTAAGATCCGCTGAAATTTTGGCTTTTCGAACTGCGTTCTGCGCCAACATCATTTCCTTTAGCAGATCAGACGATCTTCTTTTCCTGTTTTCAGCTGACACTTTTACTACTTCATCAGATGAGCTGATGAGTCTGCTCTTTTTTTATATTTCAACAACTTTTTATGCATTGATTTTAGGTTCTTCTGCACTTTTTGTGTAATACTGTGCAATTTAAGCAGATCAGTCAGACCAAGTATCTGCTGATTCATATTTCAGCAACTGTTTTTAGGTTATTCTTCTTTAGCAGATGAGATGACAGTTCAACCTTGATTTCTGTAGGTTTCTGTCAATATTTTACACGTCAAAAACTGTTTTCAAGCTGACTTCAGCTTGTTCAGTTTAACAGTTCGGCTCTTGCAGTTCTAAAAGCTCTGCTAATTTAGGAAATTTCAGCAAGTTTTCTTCAGCAGTTGTCAGCTTTCAGCAATGCTGAATGCAGAATGCAGAAAATGCATGTATACAGTTTTTCTCTATGTAGAGGGGCTCTTATCTCCAGACTGCTGCTTGCCTTAATATGTGATCCTGATGGTGAGAAGCGCAGCCGAGGATCAGCATCAGACTCCGAGGTAAACTAATTACTAATCTTAAAACAGAGATGTGTTCAAATATGTTATAAAATATAAATTTACTTTCCCCAACCTTTGTCTCCGACAGCTTCAAGCTTTACTCTCAGAGTATCTGGATGCTGCCTGCTCTCTGCTGTTTGAGCTGCTGCTGTTGGGCTTCGAGGTAAGTTCTGGCAGAACAGGTTCAGCTCAAGAAGAAAACCCACAAATGTAAAATACAACTTTCAATTCTGGGTTGCCAAGATGGAAAGGCTTTAGCAATGACCTTTCAGACAGCTGCTCCAAGCGACGCACGTCCCAGAAAAATTCACCCAAAGGTCAGAGCACGTAATCCTTAGAAAAATTACAAAAGACCCAAGAGCTGTGTCTCAAACTTTACTGGCTTCAGGTAGAAGGGTAAAAGATAAAGCTCATGATTTAAAAAAATATGGCAGCATAGTCTGGATTTGTAAATCCAAATGAAGATCTCTGGAAAAATGTCGTCTGGACAGATTGGACCAGAGCTGAGCAGCCATAATGCACCAAACGCAGTACAAAAAACTCACACTGTCAAGCATGGTGGTGGAGGGCTGGTGATATGGGCTTGTTTTGAAGTCAAAGGGCCTGGAGACCTTTCTGTCATCTGCTCTGTTTACCAAAGCTTGGCCCAAACTGGGTCATCAACGAGACAATGATCCCAAACACAGCAGCGTATCTACAAGACAAAAGAATCAAGGTGCTGGAATGGCCTAGTCAAAGTCAAGACTCTCTGAGAACTTCAATGAGCTTTGCAGAAACTAATGTCTGCAAACCTGAATGAACTGAAGCAACAGTGAAAAAAGAGTGGGTGTGATTTCCTCCACAGCGGTCTGGAAATAAATACTGACAGCTGTTGCTGCTAAAGGACGTTCTGTAAACTGTTGGAACAGAGAGTGGACTTAGTTTTTCCACAAACAACTTTACCAGATCATTTTATATTTGATAGTGGGTTTTCTTTTTTTTACTGTGGCTGTAAGAGCTTTAGGAAATCTTTTAATGGTCAGTGCACTGAAAATACCTTTAGAACATCCACTGCTTTGAAAAGACCAGAAACAAGCCTGGCTGCTGAGAAGAAATTGACTTTTTCATGTGAATCATTTGGAATCAACAGTAACAGCAAACATGTAATTTTCAGAAAAGTGCTTCTGTTTCAGACCAGCAGGTGTTTCCCTGGAGACAACTTTGTGTCTGTGTCCTGGATCTTCAGAGTCCTTCAGCCTCATCCCCATCTGGTAAATGTCTCCTCAGAGGAGTCATGGTGTTCTGCTCTTTAACTCCTCCATCTAACCTCAGTCTGTCCTCTGCAGCTGTCTTTCATCCGTCACCAGGGCCAACAGCTGGTGCAGGTTCTGTCGGACCAGGACGGGTCCACCCTGAGTCCAGTGGAGTCCGTTCTGCTGTTCCAGCGCTGTCGCCTCCTGCTGGCCTGTCTGCAGTACAACAATCACCTGGATCAGCATCTGAAGTTGCACTTCAGAGAAGAATTCAGGTTGGAAACTGCTGTGACTTGTGAGCCACAGTCTGCACTGCCCCCTAGTGGCAAAACAAAGTACTACCGCAGAAGCATCTCGAAAAGATCACCCAATTCTAATTCTGACATAGTTCTGTTACATTTTGGTCACATAATAATAAAAATGACTTTTAATACAGAAATGTTATGATCTACACAACATAGAGGAGATTGCTGAGTGGACAGTTGTCCAGCAGACAGTAACTAATTGGTAGGAACAAAAGAAGCTGCTGCTTGCAGACTACTGTGTCTAAACACATATTGGAAAGTTGAGTGGAAGGAAAAAGTGGGGCGATTATTATGTAATATCCTAATTTTCCCAGACAATACGTTTTGGGTCACCACAGAGATCTACTATGACATATATCAGTGTAATGAATCTACACAACAATTTCCACTTTTTGAACTTCAAAATAAATGTTTTGATAATTTATTGAGATGGCTCTGTAGTTGTCATGAGTTACTAACTAAGTTGGTCTGAATAACCCGGTTCTGCCCTGCAGGTATTTTGTGACTCCATCCAGCGTTGAGGAGAGGCTGCAGCCTCATTATCCCATCTGCAGACCAACTGTAAGACTCGTCCAATGTATCCTGACTCTCATCCAGTCCAGATGATTGGACACAAACCTTTCCTGTTTATGCAGTGCTCCTCCGTTCTCAATCTGGATGTTCACCCTGCAGAAATACTGATAAAGAATGTGCCTTTAGCATCTTTATGGCCTCCATATAATCTGTTATAACAAACCATAAACAGGAATTAAGTGGAGTGTGTTGTTACTCTTAACCCAATTGGTTCATCTTCACTGTGTAAATACAATAAATTATCAGTTTTACATTAAACTGAAATAAGCTCATTTATTCTTTAATATTTGCCAGAGCCTCTTTTGTCTCCAAACTAAAATAAGAAAAGCTAGAATAAAAAAGTGATTTATTTCAATATTTTTCATTAGTTTCATATTTTGAACATAAATATTTAACCTTTTACTGCTCCAATAGTAGTAAAGTTTTATCATCTGTAGAACTCAACAATCACCAAACAACAAAATGCCGGATCCAGTTTCTGGTGGTTTGTGGTGGTTGCTGTGGTTTACGGCCATTTCACTTGTGACGTCCCTCACTACACATTCTTTAAAGTCCATTTTAATTCATAAAAATTCAGAAGAATGGTTTTAGTGTTTGGCATTTTAACCCGAGCCAGTTTCAACCTGATTTGAACGTTGTCAAGAGTCCAAAAAGGTGTAAAATGGCCCTTTTTTTAAATGACTGCATTCAGGCTGTAAGAAAATGAACAAAATGCTGATGGTGAACTTGTTAAAACCATGGTGTGGTCATAGACAGACAAGTCAGTTCAATTTAAATCAATGTCTTTAAGCATTATGAGGTTATTTTCCTTTAGAAAATGTAGAAGAAAAATTGTTTTCCATGTTTTGTTTAATTTTCCCATACTTAGGCAGAAACAAGGAAATGCCAGACTTGTTTTTTCTTGTCCTTCTGATCATCCATGGTTTCTTTTTCAGGTATCATCTTTTAAAGGTGATCCCCAGAGAAATATCTCCTTTAAACTATTTTGGTAAAAGCTTTAAAACAGGAAATTTGTCAAGAAAAAAAAACAAAATTCAGAAAATGTTACATTAAAATCATTCCTGCTGAATCTCAATAAAATAAATTATAAAAAAAAATTGTCAGTAATTCAGTAAAGAAAAAATCCAATATGTTCATCATACACCAGTATACATATTTTAAGAGTTTATATAAAATTCAGTTGCTTATGAAAAAAAAGAATTTACCATTTCATACCATATCATTTAAATACAAAATATTATTTTAATTTCTACATTATCACTAGATGTCCAGCAGACAGCCAGGGACTCCACAAAAGGTCAAAGGTCAATAAAGAGGCTGCACCCAAGCATTTTCGTGGAAGGAAATATCTTTATTAAACAATATTCTAATGATATTGGATGTAAGCTATAATCACAGTTATAAACACTTAAAATACACCCTGCTGTGTGTGATGAACCTTTTTCAGGTGAACTGCTGAAATAAATTAACTTTTTAATGATATTTTAATTTATTCTGGATTCTTGATTTACTTTCTGTCTCTTCATTCAAGTTCAAACTTTAGTTTGTAAGCAAACTGACATCATGATCTGACTTCTACGAATGTACTGAAATAAAAAAAACAGAAGTCTGGAAATGTGTGGCGTTTGAGTAGTTTAAGAGAATAAATAGGATGTAAAAAAAGTCTTTATTTTCTATCTCACCGTCTAAAGTTGCCGTCCATGGATCCATCGGCTTTCATATATAAACCACAGCAGAATTCACTGCCGTTTATTGACAGTAGTTTGGTATTTTTGCTTTAAAAATGGACTGAGAAGAAATTTGAGTCTGAAAAAGTTTATTTTGACCAAAAGAAACCCTAAAAACTGACAAAAATCTCACAAATATTTTAGAAATAATTGTGCGTTAGAACTGCTCTGTGGATTGAAATGTAAAAAGCATCCATGCGTACAGAATCTGACACCATGATGTTGGCCTGGGGATCATCACAAATTGGCTTTGGGCCTGCAGTAAAGATGGTGTCGCAGGAAACTAAGGATCTTCGTCCAGGAGTCTTCCTGAGCGTCAGAATGAGGTTTGGTTTTTCCTCCATAAGCCTGGATCACTGCAACACACAGTTGTGCGTTTCAGGAGGAATCCTCCATCACAGCTGCTGAACATTCGCAGTACACCTGAACTTTTTCACATTTTATCACGTTACAAACACAACTTTCAGTGTTTTTTATTGGAATTTTGATCAGACAGACCGACACAAAGTGACCAAAAACACAAATACCCAAAGTGTGGCCTGCATTTGTATTCAACCTTCCTGAATCAACCCTTTGTAGAACCACCGTTTTCTACAGGTCATTTGTAGGTTGTCTCCACCAGCTTTGAACATCTACAGACTGAAATTTTATATTGTTATTTATTGAAAAACAGCTCCAGCATAGTCAGATCGAATGGAGAGCATCGGTTTTCAAGTCTGGACTTTGACTAGGCCATTCTAACACATGAATATACTTTGATCTAAACCCCTGGCTGTATGTTTAGGGTGGTTGTCTGACTGGAAGGTGAACCTCCACCATGTGTCTCAACTCTGACCAGCTTCCCTGTCCCATATAAAGAAAAAAAAAAACCCCATAGCATGATGCTGCCACCAACGTGTACCACCCCAAGGATAGTGCATTGGTGGTGATGCGCGGTGATACTTTACCACTGCACACATTACGTTGCATATAGACAAAGGAAAGCAATTGTGGTTGGACCTGACCCATCCCTGCTGAAACAACGCATCCTCGCCGCATCATGCTGCCACCAACCCCAACAGCTGATGCATTCACAGAACACCAATGTTCATGCTGACATTACATTAAACACAGCTGGACATAGAGATAATGGGTTTAGAGATAATGAATTTACTTATTTCAATTTTATTTTACAGGTAGTTGATATAGATTGTGGCCTTTTTCTATATATATGATATTTATACTTAAATTGTTTTGTTGTGTGTGCGTGTGTTGCCGACCTTTTTCATTTGAGCTGTGAAGTATGTAGTTTCCAGCTGCGCAATGAGGCGAGAACGGCGGCTCGATTAGATGTCCGGTGTCAGCATAGTCCAGTCGGGTCACCAGATGTCCCTTTCCAGCTGCATTCATTGTGTTGGATATCTGGGATATTTCCGGCATAAAACAACCTCAAACCAATAAACAGGCAAAGGCCTTGACTTAGGCTTTCAAAGTTAAGCTCATAGATACTATTAAAAATAATAGAGTAGCTCTGAGATGGCTTAGTTTAAAAGAGTAGCTTCTAGGGGCTAAAAAGATCAAATCTGATGCATATTAAGTTTCTGGGGAGCAGCTGGATATTTTTATTCCCCTGATTTTTTAAAAGTTTTGTTCATCCCTTTAGTTTAGGAGCCTTTAAAGCCTGAATGATCCATATGTCAGATTTAAACACAGAAAATGCTCAGGATGGACTAAAACTGAGAGAAAAAGGAGACTAGGTCCAAAGAAAATCTTTTTTAAGGGTTCCTTATGAGAATGAATGTAAATCTGAGTAAACTTACATCATCAGCTGTCTCCACTGCACACCAGTTCTGATCATCACATCCGTTGACCAGCAAAATGGGACAGTTTATTTTGGCCACCTAGCAAACGGAGAAGCTTTAAAATGGGCCTAAAAGCAGTTAATCCCTTTCTCAGCATGGGTTTAATCCTAAATACTGACGTTAACTTTCATCGAGGGCTCTTTCAGAAGCGTCAGCCCCACATTCCTCCAGATCTGATAGTTGTTTTCATCCAGACGTACCTTGTTGAACTCACTGCCAACACACAAAAATGTTTAAACCATTCCAGCTGCAAAAAACTCCAGTGTTCCCAGTGCTCCCAGATCACCTACCTGGGAATGCTTCGATGAAACCCACTGAGGGAATTTCCCGGGGATTTACTGATGACGTTGCTGATACAAACAACACAACAAGGCTGAAAGAGAACCATAGTTAACATTCCAAAGGATTTCTTTGGCAAAGGGTTTAATGGTTGAGTAACAGGGATATAGTAACTAAGACAAATGCTTCATCACATGGGAATCAAAATACACTTCAGCAGATCTGAGACCAAACATAGTATATCAACTATATCTTTTAAAAACAATAACAGACTAAGTACCCCACCCTGTGGCACTCCACATGGCACATTCAGCTACTCAGAATGACAATTATTTACATTGATGTCGATGTCTGAATGGCTGTTCCGCCAGTAAAGAGTTTTACACGTGCAACTCAAACAAATTAGTTTATGATCAACTGTGTAAAATGCTTTTTGTAGATATTGTATCTTCTTATCTTTCTTTTGCATCAATGATCTGTTCATTAAAGTCAATCAGTGCCACTGATGTAGTCCTATTTATTTCTGAATAAAAATTCTTGTTGACAGTTTGTTTTACTTATCGAAGAAGTTGTTTAGTCTCTCAGGTGACCAATTTCACTGTATTTAAAATATTAAAGACCAGGTTGTGGAGATACCAGATCTCTCATTCCTCAGTAACACCCTCCTTTGGAATCTCAAGGTGTTCCCAGACCAGAAGGTAAGTTCTGGTTCTGCCCAAAGGTATCCTCTCAATATAAACCCACTGGAACATCAGTAGGTATCCTAATCAAACTGATATATATGAAGGTTGGGCGTAGTTGGGCTGGGAACTCTAGAGCTTTGTCCATAGCTTTGATCTACAAAATCAATTAGCTTCTCTTAACTCATGAACGTCTGCATCTGGTTTGTTTGCAATGGAAGGTCTGAACTGGGGACTCTAACAATGCTTCCAAGTGTGGTTGGACTGCAACCATGTTTAGGCAGCTGTTACGTATTAGTAGTGAAAGGCAAGCTAAGCTTAGTGGTAAACTCTCTATTTACTTGTCTAACTATGTTCCAGCCCTTACTTTTGATGAGATCATCTGAATCATGACATAATAAAGAAGATAATTGATACAAGCAGGTGAAAAACAAAGGGTTCTGAGTTCAGATTTAATCCTGGATGAGCTTAGAGAATGTGCACCCCTCAGGGTGTCTCTTTCTGGTGTTTGTCCAGGGCGTCTCATAGGAAAGAAACACTAAAGTAGAGCCAGAACCTGCAAAGTGATTAAATATCCAATTTGAACTGGGAATGCTTGTATTAGCCTCCTGGACCTTTCTAGAGATCACACTAACCCTGTGGGTTTGCCTTCTTCTCATGATATGGGGCACACATAGTCCTCCATGATGGAAACTACAGAATTTTGGCAGATCAGATGAGTTGTATATTAATTAGACCAACATGGGAGCTGAGTATTTTGGCTCGTCGTCTCATATACACTGCAAATATCTTAAAAGTTTTAATGTGCCATTTCGTCAGTTTCTTTGAGCATAACTGAACACATCACATGCTACAACCACATAAGGTCAACGCAGCAGTTTAAACCCAGAATGTGCAAAAATCAAACATAACGGATGTCGCTGTATTAGTGATGTAGCTAACATAAATACAATCAATAAACCATGAAATCAGGGGGCTTCGCTGCAAAATGACCTGAGGTTGAACACATAGTCCAATTATGTGCTGGCTTTGCAAGTTTGGCATGCGTGTGTTGGGGAGGGCTCTGCTTGGCCCGAAGCTTTTGCAAGACCAGACATTTACGATAACTGGTTTACTGATCCAAAAGAGTTTGTAATGTGAGAGAAGAGTCATTTACCAAACTATTGGGGGAACATTTATTGCACATATAAAAAAAATGAGAGCTCTCTAGAAATTAATCGTAGCAGAAAATGCCTTACAGCCTCAAACTTGCCTCTGCTTTCTGCGGCCATTCTGAAACCTTTTGAAGTTTCTCATTCTCAGCAAGCCAAGATCATTTTTCTACGACATCTGACAGCAAAGAAGTCAACCAGCTTCATATGACGGAGCCCGATTGGTTCCACTGCAAGAACTTACCTTGATCTCTGTGTTTTCAGCCACCAAGGTTAGGGTCACAACGGTGCCGAGGCACAGACCAATTATCCCAACTCTGTCTGGGATGACTTGACGATGACCCTTCAGGACATGATAGGCTTTCTGTGGAACAAACAGTTATTTGTTATTTTATAGGATGTTTTCAGTGATAAACTTTTGGATATAAAAAGAAGTCGACGACCGAGAAAGGTTTTTTACCGACTATGACCTGATTCATTTCACAGCCACTCTGACAGCTGATGATTTCAAATGGTTTTCTATTACAGGGCTGTGAAAAAATTCTTCCCCTCACAGATTTAATTGGTTTTTGCTATTTTGTCAAAATGCCACGTATCAGATCATCAAATAAAAGTATATTGATAGGTTATATATATTAATGCGTCTGATGTCTCTCACGTTCCTCTTAACAATACTCCAAGTCAAGTCAAGTTTATTTATATAGCGCTTTTCAGCAACAAGGCACTCAAAGTGCTGTACATGAGGAAAAACATTATAATGATACAGAAAAGTAGAGAAACTGGGTCACTGGTAGGTCCAAACGTTTTAAATACTAATAATGTTTGGCTTTCACTGGTATGAAATTGTTGTAATACAATCCTTCTAAGAAATCTAAAATTCTATGAATCCTTCTAAGAAATCAAAAAATCTATGTTTATTGGTGTAAAAACAGCTGTAGTCAAATTTTCAAATACTATTAATAATTGCTTTTGCTGGTAATCCTTCTTAGAAATCTGAAAATCTATGAAGTCTTTAAAAAAGAAACTGCTTAGTCAATCAATTAACCTGGATGGCATTAAATTGACCTCCGATAATAAAGTAAAAAACCTTGGTGTTATTTTTGACCAAGACATGTCATTTAAATCCCATATTAAACAGGTTTCTAGGATTTCCTTTTTTCATCTCCGGAACATTGCCAAAATTAGAAATATCCTGTCCAGGAGTGACGCTGAAAAACTAGTCCATGCATTTGTTACTTCAAGGCTGGACTATTGTAATTCTTTACTATCAGGATGTCCACAAAATGCAGTTAAAAGCCTTCAGCTGATTCAAAATGCTGCAGCAAGAATTCTGATGAAAATTAAAAAGAGAGATCATATTTTCCCTAATTTAGCTTCCCTTCATTGGCTCCCTGTTAAATCCAGAATAGAATTTAAAATTCTCCTCCTCACATATAAACCCCTTAATGATTTAGCTCCATCATACATCAGAGAGCTGATTGTTCCATATGTTCCTAACAGAGCACTTCGTTCTCAGACTGCAGGTTTACTGGTGGTTCCTAAAGTCTCTAGAAGTAGAATGGGAGGCAGATCCTTTAGTTATCAGGCTCCTCTCCAGTGGAACCAGCTCCCAGTTTTACTCCGTAAGGCGGACACCCTGTCTACTTTTAAGGCTAGGCTTAAAACTTTCCTTTTTGATAAAGCTTATAGTTAGAGTGGCTTAGATTATCCTGAGCTATCTCTGTAATTATGCTGCTATAGGCTTAGGCTGCTGGAGGACATAATGACCACTTTCACCCTCTTCGCTACTTTCTCACACTACTCTTCAATTTTGTATTATTTGCTGTTATTTCAGCTTTTAACTTTGTTCTCTCTCTTCTCTCTTCCTAGAAGCTACACCTGGCCTGACTCTGTCTACCTGTAACACCTTTCTGGAGAGGGGAATCCTCCAAGCTTCTGCTGGCAACAACTTAATGCTCACCCTCTACCGATGATCCACATGGCCCTGTCTTTCAGTGTTTAACCCTTTCTCTCTCCTAGACATAGCTACTGACTGAGCTTTTACTGTAACTAACTCTATGTGCTCTCTTTAGACTCTAACCTTGAAAACTGGCTCAGAGTTTATCTGTTCCTTCTTTCTAGGTGAAACGACTAAAGGAGCTACATCCATTAACATTTACCTTTCCTTCCCATAGAAAGTACTCCTGGATCAGTGCTTCTTTGTTCTCTTTGTGTCTCTGCTCTGTTCTCTCTAACCCCCAGTCGGTCGTGGCAGATGGCCGCTCACACTGAGCCTGGTTCTGCTGGAGGTTTCTTCCTGTTAAAAGGGAGTTTTTCCTCTCCACTGTTGCTACATGCATGCTCAGTATGAGGGATTGCTGCAAAGTCAACGCCAGTGACTGTCCACTGTCTCTACATGCTCAGCCGGGAGGATTGAGTGCTGCTGGTCACTGACTGGATGCAATCTGCTGGGTTTCCTTAGATAGACAAACTTTTTATCCAATTTGAATAAATAACTGAATCTGACTGCACTGTTCAATGATTTGGATTAATTGTAATGCATGTACCTGACTTTTGTGAAGTGCCTTGAGACGACATGTGTTGTGAATTGGCGCTATATAAATAAACTGAATTGAATTGAATTGAAAAGTAATGAAATCACATATTTAGGTAAAGTAAGATTGGAGGAAAAATCCTATTTCAGACTCTATTCTTACCAGTATAGAGTCTGAAATAGTACAAAAAACCTCAGCAGGGGTAAGCAACACACACATAAGTAAAGATTCAGCAAGGGTACGGTGGAATCTTGAGGGTGTGAATATATATAAGTCTGAGTCTGTTTGCAGAATTAGACTGTCAACACTGATAGAAGCGCCATTGTCCTTCAGAAGAGAGGTGGAAGTTTTATCAATCGGCCGCATAGTCCTATCAGCACACAGCTGGTAGGGGAGTGCTGGGGAAGAGCGTCATGTTTATATAACATCCAGGAGATATTTTGTTGAAAGCCAGTTAGCAGAAGTTGCCAAGGCCACGTTGGGGTGCCGGCTTTAGAAAAACAATAACTGTTGTGGTTCAGGCAGTTGTGAATTTCCAACCACCTTAAGAGTTTTACTGGTTTGTCTCAATTGCGAATCCAAATAGCCAAATTTCTGGTACTTTCCTGCAGATTTCGAGCGAGCTTCTCCAAGATTATATCCTTTAACCTCTGAGTCCAACCGCTGCCAGGCTGCGATTCTGTTCAAGAATCGTGTCAAGCTTGCGATTGATTGCTCTACAGACTCCATCCAATATCGCAGGCAGCTTTGGAACGCTTTGAACAGCTGCCCACATTTTGCGAATCACTCGATAAGCCAGGTAACCACCAACTCCAAAAAGCAGAAATCCTGTTATCAAAAGTCCAAATATGTACACATCTTCTACGTCCTCGACCGACATCATAGTCAGGCACACAATCTTCCACTGCTGCCAAGAATCCATCGTGTAGCTAGAGAAGAACGTCCCGACTAGACAAGAGGGTTCTCCTTTACCCTGTTACGTTGAGACCAGCTGACCAAATCCATAATTTACAAGTTTGGAGGATATGCAAAGCGAGGCTCTGAGAAAAATAAAAAACAAAAGCAGAAGCAGGGATCAGCAGGGAGGGAGGGAGAGAAGACACGTGTGTCTTCCACCGAGAGCAAGAGAAAGGTATCCCATAGATTCTCTATGGGGTTCAGGTCAGGCTAGTTTGCTGGCCAATCAAGCACAGTGACACCATGGTCATTGAACCATCTTTTGGTACCTTCAGCAGTGTGGGTCGGTACCAAGTCCTGCTGGTCCTGGTACATGGCTGTGTTGACTGTGGACTTCAGAAATCACAGAGGACCAACACCAGTAGATGAAATGGCTTCCCAAATCATCACTTAAACCTCACACTGGACTCCATGTATTGTGGATTCTGGTCCTCTCCACTCTTCCCCCAGACTCTGCGACCTTGATTTCCAACTGAAATGCACATTTTACTTTCATCTGAAAAGAGGACTTTGGACCACTGAGGAACAGTCCAGTTTCTTTTCTCGTCAGCCCAGGTAAGACTTCTGACATTATCTCTGGTTTGGGGGAGGCTTGAAACCAGGATGGATCATTGGTAGCCCATGTGGAGGATTAATCTGTGCGTAGGGGCTCTTGAAGCTCCGACTCCATCCTCAGTCAACTCCTTATGAAGCTCACCCAGATTTTTACATTTTGCTTGACATTCCTATTAAGGTTGCGGTTATCACTGTTGCTGGTGCACCTTTTTACCAAGACACTTTTTCCTTCCACTCAACTTTCTATTAACATGCTTGGATAGATCACTCTGTGAACAACAAGCTTCTTTAGTAATGACCTTTTGTTGGTTAACCCTCTTTGTGGAGGGTGTCAATGACTGTGTTCCTGACAACTGTCCAGTCAGCAGATATGCTAAATGACTATAATATTTGAATTTAATAATAATTGTTTTTACTGGGATATTATGTAAAAAATCAACACAAAATAGTGAACTACTCAAGGAAAATGATAAATTACTTTTTAACATGTTTAACATCTGAAAACTAGGTGTGGGCGATGTTTCATTTTCCCTTAACTTATATACATAACATATAAACACAATGAGGTGTTTCTTCAGGCAATTGGTTGCATTGGATTTTACTTAGGGGTGTCCAAGTAAAAGGGGCCTGAAAACCATTTTGTGGTACTCTATTGCATAAAACGACAAAATACATTGAAATTTGTTGTTTAAACGTAACAAAATGTGACTCTGACTTCTGCTGGCAACAACTTAATGCTCACCCTCTACCGATGATCCACTTGGCCCTGTCTTTCAGTGTTTAACCCTTTCTCTCTCCTAGACATGGCTACTGACTGAGCTTTTACTGTGACTAACTATGTGCTCTCTTCAGACTCTAAACTTGAAAACTGGCTCAGAGTTTATCTGTTCCTTCTTTCTAGGTGAAACGACTAAAGGAGCTACATCCATTAACATTTACTTTTCCTTCCCATAGAAAGTACTCCTGGATCAGTGCTTCTTTGTTCTCTTTGTGTCTCTGCTCTGTTCTCTCTAACCCCCAGTCGGTCGTGGCAGATGGCCGCTCACACTGAGCCTGGTTCTGCTGGAGGTTTCTTCCTGTTAAAGGGAGTTTTTCCTCTCCACTGTCGCTACATGCATGCTCAGTATGAGGGATTGCTGCAAAGTCAACGCCAGTGACTGTCCACTGTCTCTACATGCTCATCCAGGAGGAGTGAATGCTGCAAGTCACTGACTGGATGCAATCTGCTGGGTTTCCTTAGACAGAAAAACTTTTTATCCAATTTGAATAAATAACTTAATCTGACTGCATTGTTCAATGATTAGGATTAATTGGAATGTATGAACCTGACTTTTGTGAAGTGCCTTGAGATGACATGTGTTGTGAATTGGCGCTATATAAATAAACTAATTGAATTGAATTGATAAACCCATTATTTTGCAGGTTGCTCTATTATTTACATGAAAATAGAGAAAGTCAATAAAAAAAATTAGACAAACCTCAAAGTAATCGAAACTCATATCTGCTGACTTCATTTGACCCATTTTGAAGTACTCCAGAGCCAGGCAAACATAACCATGAGATGCCAGCAGGGCGGAGCGATACTCCAGCAGCCCTCCTCCACCTCCCCACAGGTCCAGCATCCCAGGGAACGGTCCTGGACCTGTGGGAAAATCCAAAGACAGAATATAACTGTTACAGAAGGAAAAACTCTGGGAATTCCTACCTGGGTATAAAGTCAACCTCTGGTGCCTCTGCTATACCAGAACAACTCATCAAAAACAGGACACTGGAGGGAGCCTCTAGAGCCCCTCCTGGGGATCACAAAATGATCCCAGGTCTGAAGGGATATACAGTTTCTCCACTGAGGTCTGGCTTTGCTCCAGGGTCTCCTACCAGTGGATGATGCCTGGAAAGTCTTACTAGCGATAAGCTTGGTTGGTACAGCTAACATTACATATGTACCTGACATTGTGAAGTGCCTTGAGACGACATGTATTGTGAAGTGGCACTACATAAATAAACTGAATTGAATTGAATTACTAAACCACCAGTCTCAAGGCTGCCAACATTTTCCCTGACAACACTGAGCAACTTTGCTGTCCTCTGTTTAGTCGTCTTGAGTTCCCTTTCTTGCAGTCATTGGTCTTTGTCTAAGCTAAAAATCAGCTGATTTTTCTGAGCATTTTAACAAGATACCTGAACTTCTAGGCTTGAAGCAGATAATCTTTTCCAGTCTGAGAACCATGACCTCAGACCTCAGAGGAGCCAACTTTCCTCCCGTCTGCTTCTCGCTCGATTGTGAAGCCTTTCAATGCAGGCGGAAGACCAAAGCTTATAAACAAAGACGAGCCCCTGAGGTCTCCAAACCAGACACCCTCCTCTCTACAACTACACCTCCAGAACCTTTCCGTAAACACCACAAGCAGGTTTGTTGACAATATGGTGCAAGTGGCACAAACCGGCGAAACGGAATATCTATTTGTCCAAATATGGTAGAAAAACAAAGGGTTATGTAGGACCTTTTTCACAAATATCTATGATTGGCAGGAATAAAAAAAGAACTCATTTTAAAATTAGCCAAATTATACTGTAGATTTACCTGGGGGTATAAACAGACCCCCTCGTAATCCTCCCTCAGTGATTTTGATCCTCTGCACGCCTGGAGCCATGTACCACCTCTCTGTGACCATCGAGGCCAAAGGGCTCTTGTCCCTGAAGTCCTCGTGTCCACTGTACAAGGAGATGCTGACCAGCATGGGGGTGGTGACGTCCTTCTTTCTCAACCTGTCCAAGAAAGAATGGAGCAGAATAACATCAGATGAAGTGAGTACCACCAACCTAAGGTAGATAGACTCCAAGAATGCAATGTTCCTAGTGTGGAATAAGGACAAACCTGCAAAGACTTTCCAAGGTTTGGGGGATTTTTGTGATTTAAAATTATACTTTAGGATTCAAATGTAATAATTTATTCTGTTAATTTTTTTTCCCACCAAGTGGTGCTGAAGGTATTCTCCTGAGGTAAAGACCCTTAACTCTTGGATAGAAGTTAAATGTCATCTATGAGTGCAGCTGGAGGCTTTTCTTTGCAGCATGAAGGACTTGTTTAACAGCACTCATTGGACTGATCAATAGCCATTTGGTCTGATTATTGTGAAGCTCTAAGGAGGGATATTATAGATTGGCACAAGTTGGGAAAGTCTTTTGGTGCCATTTCTACAAACCTGCAGATTCTAACATTCAAACTATTTTACAAAAATAACATTTATCTAGATGTGTCACCAATTGGCCACAGTCTACTGTCCCACTGAGAAGAAAGGTTGGGATATTCAAGCACCACCAAGGCTAAAGTTTGCAATGAACTGGAAACTGCTGGAGCACAACTCCTGTTCTGTTTAGCTGCGACACCTTTATAACCTAAAGTTCTGCCTCTATTAATGATAAACTTGGCCCTGTCTTTTAGTGTTTAACACTGTCTTTCTCCTAGACATAGCTACTGGCTGAGCTTTTATTGTGACTAACTGTATGCGCTCTCTTTCATAATCTATACTTGAAATCGGGCTCAAAGTTCATCTGCTTAGCTGTGTTTCTCTCCTAGATAAGGCCACTAAAGGGGCTACTACTGCCCTTAACATTTAATTTTTCTTTCACATAGAAAGTACTCCTGGATCAGTGCTTCTGTTTTTTGTGTGTATGCTCCGTTTTCTCAAACCCCCAGTCTATCGTGGTAGATTGCTGCTAACACTGAGCTTAGTTCTGGCAGTTCTGGTTTTGCTGGAGATTTCTTCTTGTTAAAGGGGAGTTTTCCTTTCCACTGTCGCTACATGCATGCTCAGTATGAGGGATTGCCACAAAGTCAATGACACAACGGAAGCGAAACTGAACTTGATTGCATTGTTTGGCAACTAGGAGAAATTTTGAATTTTTGTACTTGACTTGGAAGTGCCTTCAGACAATACTCGTGAATTGGCACTATATAAATACACTGAATTGAATTTTATTGAAAAATAGAATAAGGATGGGTGAAATGGGTCTTATAGTTTGTGACAATATCTTTTGTCATCTATTGCATTAACCGTGATTAAAACAGGACTGAAAAACCTTTTTTGACAGTAGATTGTATGGCTGGGACTGCACTGACTTACAGATAATTGACTAGGCTACTTCAGGGCACCATATACAATTAGTAGTACAATTTTATCACCAAACAACACACAATAGACAGCATTTAATTATATTTCCAAAGATATATATTAGTGCCCTCATGCAGCTAACAGTAGAAAAATTTGTAAAAGTAACAATAATAGAAATAATGATAAACTTTGCTATAGATCGTGTGTCCAGTAGTGTCATAGCAGTAACTCATAAACTTTGCTAACATTAGGTGCACAATGCTGTCGATTTCCCGGTTTTTTGCCGAAATCCCACAGGGGATCGCAATAAACACCAATTTGGCATGCCATGGAACATAAATTGATTGGGTTATTAATGCAATTGATCGGTAGAAGATTAAAGTTTAAATTTATTGGTAATGTTTGAGGCTGATATTTCCCGGATCTTTTAAAGAGTTTGAAGTACTACGGGTTTGGAATTACGCTGAGTCCGTTTGGGCGGGCTGCCTTGGACCAGGACGCAAGCTGCTCCTCTAGCAAACGCCCACGTAGGACCTCTCTCCAAAAGGATGGAGGAGCGACCAGAGAATGTTCCTCCAAAACTCATATCCTGCGAAACTAAAGGAACAGAGATGAAAAAAACGCCTTTACCTGGTAGGCTGCTAGTCAGCTTACAAGTTCTGTTGCCTTTTCTGCTGGGTCACTGAAGGTGACGCCTTAAATATCGCCATAGCTGCATAGTGTTTGACGGCAGTTCTGGCAGGAGCGTTTATGAAGGAGAGCGGGAAGTAATTTTGGCTTTAACTTAATGTTCCCTGAAGGAGAGTAACGAAGCAACTCCAAAGTGATTAAACCATGTTAAATATGGGTGCAGTCTTCTTCTATAATTTCTAAACATACACATTGGTATTTTGATGATTGAATGTCTTTGTGATAGCTCTAAGGCCGGGGGGGGGCTTTCAGGCTGGGAGAGACCTTGGGCTACACATCGGGGGCGCGGAGCAGAGAACGGTACACGGCATTACACCTTTAGGCCTCGACCTCAGTTTCTGTGGGATCATGCGGTGAGTGAAGAAAAGATGGTGCGGATAGGAGTCTTTGTGCATGGAAGTCCAGCTCTAGAGAGGAGAAAAACATTAAACGAGTTTCTGGTGGGCGCGCGAAGTAACGGGAGAAGACCCTGTAGATGTGTCGCTAAGAGAGGAAAAAATGTTGAAATAATTATTACTTAAATGGTTACGAAAAGGGGACTTTAGAAAGCCACTGGAGTACAGTCCAGGCCTTTTTCTCCTTAGCTTATTGACGCGGGGAGGACATGCCGGTTTGGGTTAAGCCTTGAGATAGTCCAATCCGATTTGTTTATATCACACAAAAGGGGATTAATCCTTGCAGTGAGAAAAACGCAGAGTACTTCCTGGGCAGGTCACCATTCCAACACAGGGTGACACGAAGACACAAACTCATACTTAAGGGCAAATCAGGTTGAGCGATTAACCTAACATGCTGACTATTTGACGGATGGCAGTCAAACTACCTGGAGATAACCCACGTATGCATGGGCAAAACAGACAAGCTCCATGCAGAAAGAAGCCAGAATGAGTTTTGAATCGACCACATATTTTTCTGCAAAGCAACAGTGTTAAAAACTGCACCACAGTACAGCTGTCTCAGGTTCAGCTGTAGCTCATCTCTTGGATCCGTCTGTGTGTTGTGGCTTGTGAAGCTCTGACTGCGGTTGAAGGCTACATCTTGTTAATCTCCCCCAAAATGTTAAATGGTCTTTGCTTCACAGTCCTCATAATGCTGCAGTTCACCATCCTGCTTATGCACCGTTTTCTATCACACATTTTCCTTCCACACAACTTTCTATTATCATGCTTGGATATTGCACTCTGAACAGCCAGCTGTTTTAGCAATGACCTTTTGTGGCTTATGGAAGGGCGTCACTGACTGTCTGCTGGACAACTGTCTAGTCAGCAGTCTTCCACATGATTGTGTAGAACATAAGATTTTCACAATTTCTGAATTAAAAATAAATGTTTTATTGGTCTGAGAAACTGAATTTCGGTTTTTCCTGATCTGTAAGCTATAATCCTAAACAATAACAGAATTAAATACTTGAAATCAATCATTCTGAGTGGAATTAATCCACATATTTTGAGATTCAGCCTTGTTTTGCTATACAATAACTTGCCTTACTGAAATAAACTTTTTGATGATATTTTTACTTATTGAGATGTACATGTACAGTATTTATGCAATCTAAGCAGCAACAAACATTGCCTTAAAGATCTTTATTTAGGAAACTGGCAAATATTGGTAAATATTTCAGTCTATTATTATTTTAAATGCAGTGCAGGAATCTCATAACATTGCTTTAATTCCAGAGAAATTAAGAGTCCTTGCATTAACATTTTTTTTTTGGATTTTCTGTTTAACAAAGAAAAAATACAAGAGTCTATAAAAGAAAGAGCCAAAAGATGAAAAACTGTATATATTTTTGAATCAAAAAACCTGGGACATTATTATACCTACCATTGGCAAGAATCCAATCCACTGACTGAATCAAAAGACTCAGAACTCACCTACAGCCCCTCTCCAAGAAGTGGGATTGCTGACATAGAGCCCATAGGCCTCCCAGTCATCTCCATCCTCTGAGTGGTGGAGCGAGCGGATGGTGACTGGACATCCTGGAGAGAGATTCTCCACAATAACCTCAAACTTCTCATCCACCAGAGCCCGAGAGGGGTGAACGGAGAGAATCGGAAGAGGAGAGCTCAGAGACATAGCTGACATTCAGCTGTGGAGAGATGAACACAAGGCAGAGCGGTGCCGGGTTTTTATTGTTGACATAGTCAGGGTCCAACGCAATCTTTATTACCCCTGAGTTGGAGTGGGCAAAGAACAGCAAAGACCTTACAACACACAACGGTTTGTTATCTTGGTGGCTAAACTCAACAATTTTAGCACACATCTTTTACTAATCATTTTTGCACTGGGTATGTACAAACATTTGGAAATTAGTCAGTCAGTCAATTACCCGGTCAAATCTTTCTCCTGTTATAACTTTATAAACAAGCAATGAGTCCCAGCAAACAGCCTCAAAGTACTTCTAGAAAAATGAATAACATGAGATGGGGTGAGAAATGGTTCAGGTCATTTAAAAAGTTGTTTCCAGTCGGTTCAAAAATGCAGAACCAAACGTGTGATGAACAACACAAAGATCTAAAGCTCCTAGGTTTACCTTCTGCCATAAAAAAGATACAATGCTTTTTGTAGAAAAAGACCAAGGCAGAAAAAGGGAAACATAAAAAGAAAATAATTAAAATATCAATAATACACAAAAGTACATCCATTTATAAGAATACAACTGGAAAAAATGTTTAAAAACTACCTCAAATAATATTAAAGTACTTCACTGTTGTCAGCTTATCGAGGATTGGGTAACTTATTAATAGGATCCAGGAAGGAAACGCAGACATCCCAACTTCTCAGAAACACTCTCCAGCTCATTCTGGGAAAGCCCAAGGATTAGAGCGGCTGTCATTTTCTCGTTTACAGATTTCTTCCTTTTTCTTTGCTTTTTTGCCCTGCTTAAATGTTTCAGATTAAACTGATTTTAATATAAGACTAAGATAACCTGATTAAATACTAAAAGCTGTTTTTGGAAAGGAAGGCTGTCCAAACCAACCTGGCCTAATATGAAAAAGAAATAATCCTGTAAACCAAATAACTTGGTGCCCACAAATGCCATCAATTGCCAGTTATATAGTACATCTGCTATCTTCCCTTATGGGAGTGCAATTCCTTTCGCGTGGATAACATTCCCTCACTCACTGTGGATCAGTGAGTAAATGTCTCGGTTACTCTTAGCATACAGCTTGATGTCATGCATGCATAGGAGGTGACTGATAGTGGCCCCATTTCTGAGTCATTAGCCATACCTAGTCTTGTTGATTAGTTGAATCAAGGGGTTCAGGCCTATGCAGAACAGCAGTGGGGAAAATAAATATCCTTGGTATATGCCACATTTGATCTAGACTTGCACAATTGCCTTGGCATTGGCTTCTAAGGTGGTCTTTCACAGCCTTATGGACTTGGCAACAAAAGCATTTAGAGTGTTGTTCACCTTGTACAGCTTTTGCCACCTTCATGTTTACAGGACTTTGAGATTAGTGTGGTTTGCTCTTAGTGGTATTTGGGGGGGAGCGACTGTGGGCAAATTGTTATTATATGATGCGTTTATCCAGGATTGGGACCTGGGACTGAGTAATGCGGTTCCATTCGCAGCATGTGTCGGGGATTGACATACATGGTGGTAATACGCCTTAGGGCCGAGCTTGTTTTGGTGGACTTCGGGGCATCAGAGCCGGTGTATGTCGTCTTGGCTGTCCTAATCTCCGCTTGTGTATCTGTGGCTTGTAGTTGGGTGGGGGCCAAGGCTTGGAGTTGTTTGTTTGGCAGTTTGTGCGGAAGGGCCTCTGGCCAGTACTTTTTTTATCTTGGGTATACTCCTTCTCTTGTTGTCAACCTTCTGGAGTTCTGACAATTTGGCAGTAGGTTGTCTTTCTGTGTTAACCATTGGATATGTTGGCTTCGGATGAACCTTCTCCTACTTGTCTATTGTTGTATGCCTCTAACCTTTGCAAGTGTCTTAAGAGTGAACTTGTTGGTCTTACATGCTATCAGTCTCATAGGTAAGAGGGTTTTCTGATGATGGTCTCAGTGGGGATTGTGTATCTTAGATGGGATTATTGTGCAGAGGTCGGAGCGCTTGTCTGGGAGTGGGGTGAGAATACAGGGGCGCTACTTGAAATAGTATACAAAGAGAGAGTGCGGCAGAGCTGGGGTCAACGTTACAAGACTAATGGTTGTAAAAGGATTGATTGGATTAGAATGGTGGATCGCACCTGTAGCCGAGAGGTCATATGGGTGGATGCTGTTATAAATGCGAACGGGTTGACAGGATTGTGCATCGACAGTGAGTCTTGTCGGTTTGAGGCTTGGTCCCTTGTTGTGCCTGGCTCCCCCTTTACTAGCACACAGGGAATGGGTGCTAAAGAGGTGAGTAGTTGTGGCCTTCATAGAATCTCTAGTTGGGTTAAAGTCAGACATGTGCGTTTTATGGTAATGAATGAAAAATGGTGTGTGTAGAGGGGAAGGTGGAGGGGGCGAGGGAAAAAGGGGGGAAGATAGAGAGGGGAAAGAGAGTGGGAAGGAGAGGCGGGTAGATAGTAGGGAGGGGATTCTGTTTGTTAGCTATACATAGGTGGGTATTGAAAGCATACGCCTTCGCGTTTTCCCACAGGATCTCTTTCTCATTTGAACACCCCCCTTTTTTCTTCCTTCGTTAAGACATTAGTTTAACCCTACATGTCCTGTCCCCTATGTTATTCTCATTTCTTTTTGCGCTTCTCCTGCGTAGACCTGCTCTTGACTTTGTATTCTATATTTATCCCCCTTCTCTTTCTATTTTCATTATTCGATTACTCTCATCGTTCGGCCCTCTCTCATCACAGATGCGCACCTCTTTTTCGACGTGTAGACACTTTTCTGCCTAGAGGCAAGCAGGAGGTTGTTGGCATAAACATTTTCATTATATATACCTTCTTCCACACTTTTGCTCTGTCTCTTCCCTGCTTTGTGGCAAACTGTGAACAGGACTCCTAATGGCGTTCTTTCTGTCGCCCCTCCATAGTCCCTAAGGCCAGGCTTTGGATAGGAACTAAAAGTTGGGAAGGCATGGGTATGGTAGAGAAGATTCTTCGACTGAACTTTGGAGCGATACCTAGCAGCTGCCTCCATGTGTTAGCGAATAGGGGACCTCCTGGCTGGGGTTTCTCTGATAAAGTGCCTGCCCGCTGAGGGCCGAAAACAGAAGATACATGGATTTATAACTGAGCATTAAATTAGCACACGAGGTGGAAACTACTATATGTGGAACTTTTGAACGGCAATTAGATTTGTAAATTGGATTTTGATTTAGGTCATCCTAATAAAGAGGGCTAAATTTGAGTAGAAGATTCTTATAGTTTTTAATCTGAAAAACAATGTACCATCAATTTTGTATAACTAAGTTGGTCTGTCACATAACATCCTAGGAAAATACATTGATGCTCTTCAACTTCTACAACACATAGCGGAAATTTGGTTTTGCAATTCTTTTTGACCACTAGAGGGGGGCACTTTCAGTATAATTCTTAAAGCAGCGTGTGTTAAGTATTTTTGAAACAATATTACATAACATCTTTTAAGTCTTTGTCATCTTATACAGAAAATGGCTGACTTCAATGATGAAGGATTGACGAGCCTAGTGATAGCTCGGTAGATTGTAAGGTAGTTCGTCATAAGGGGGGAGGAGGGCGGTTTGTCCTTCCAATAGGAGGCGAGGAATGTACATTGATGAGTTGCTAATCGGGGGGGGAGAGGCAAACACACTATTTCCCGAACAATTGGTGCCGAGGGGGAGAGTGGTGGTCGTAAAAGGGGGAATTATGGTATGTACTGGGATCTAAACAAGTTCTAGATCGCAAATACGGGGGGGGCCGTGCGCAGGGGAGGAGGGGGGGAAAAGAGCTGTTACTAGTGGGGGGGGGGGCATGGAGAAAGCGAACCCAAGGACATGCGGCGGGGGGGTGGCAAAGAGGCATGATTACCTATCATCTGAAAAGCCATTCACATTATTATTTTCCTTTGTGTTTAGCTTGAACACAGACGCCACAGATGATTATTTCTGGCGATGTAAAAGTGTCCTTTTTCAGTTTGGTGTCATAGCCTCACTCCCTCTCCTTTGTGTTAGCTGGAGCTCCGATGATATCTGCACAGGTCACAGTTGGGACCCTCCAGGGAGTGGGGCTGGCACCTGGCGATGTGTTGTGTGTTTGATTTTGTTTTTAATAAGCAATCGGTCTGTAGAGATTTACACAATTCAATTCATATGCACGGTGAATTAGAAGAGGGAAAGGAAGGGTTTGAAATTTAGATTGGCAAAGCGGGAGTGCGGTGAGAACCGAAGGATCTAGATTTAACCAAAACTTTTACTAAGCTTTAATTTATTTGCTATAGATAACTGACGCAATTGTTGCACAGTGTCAGCAGATGTCAGCTGTCCCAGAGGAAATAAGAAGTAAGAATGGGTGTGCACAACAGAGAGCGGGGGATGTTGTCAAGAAGAAGAAAAGCAGCCAGTGTTCCTGGCCTGGATGCAAATGCCGTCATTAACTAACAGTGTGATCATCTTCTAACAAGAGCGATTTACAATCTTGTCCGAATGACAGACATCTGCGAATTACTTAGGAAGCAACTTCAACTTGGCCTTCTCCCAAGGCTGCTTTGAAACCCAGTAGATTCATCTCAAGGTCAGAGTGTGCAATACTTAGAGAAAGGCCAAAATACCCAAGAGGCCCATCTCAGAGGAGCTCGGCCCATCGTGGGAGGGAGCCCTGAGTGAGTGCGTGCTTAGTCCAATCGATAGGAATCCGGTGAGGTGACTCGGTGCAATCTATAACCGGGATTTGAGAAGACCTACCCTGTAGACTGGGCGTTTGTTCGGGCTTGTGCACGTGCCCATCTGGTGGAAGGATAGGGGCCAGGGGGAGCTGCCCGAGAGAGATCAACGAGCAGTTGGGAGTGTAGAGGTGCTTGCGTAAAGGCGGAAAGCTGGGGCATACCTTTGGGCATGTCGACAGCCCTAGGGATGAGATCTGGAAGTGGGAGGTGTCTAGGGAAGCGAAGTCTCGGGGTAAAGCTTCACTGTTCGCTGCCCCGGCTGTCCCGGTCCCCAGATGGAAGACGGCTGGAAAGATGACACGGTACGTGGAGTACGAAGGGTTAAAAACTAGTTCATGACAAGGACGTTAGAGACGAAGGCAGTGAAGAGTTAAGAATTTGTTAAGTGGAGAGAGAACGGAAACTCACTTGTGGAACCATTAAGACTCCGTTTTTTGACGAGAGTAGACCAAAAAGTAGCGACGGTTTTTTAGGGGAGTGATTATGAGTGGATCCAGTGACGGAATAGTGCCGGGAGAACGGACCTCACCAAACTAACTAGCCAAGGGGGCTAAAGAATAGGTATGCATGGAGTGTTGGTGCGTGTTGTATAGTGCTAACCAGTCGCATAAACGCTGAGCTGGGTTTCTTTGGATTGCATTGGACTGGGACCTTTGACGCTGCGGAAACGTCCTGGAGTTAACCGTCCAGTGGAGGGATTCCAAGGAAGTCATATATGAGGCCTCTGTGAGAGCAACGCTATTCCCAAACACAGCCGGCTAGAACAGAAAGAACATGCTGAAAATAATAGAAGTATAGGGCTGCAATTGGTCAACAAATCTAAAACCTAAGAATGGGTCGTGTTAGTCAGTTCAAAAAGAGCCGGGTGCATGTAAAACAACTGCGTTGCAACTGAAATGAACATGAAGTGCAAGTTGTAGATAGAATGGACCGGGGACAAAGGGGTAGCGGGTAGTCCACCAAATGTTGAAGTGGGAGAGCTCACAAATTCAGATCGTAGCTGAATAGTTGACCTAGGTCTGTCAAGGTATTACTAATGAGATATGTGTGGATATATGAACGGGTAAAGGGGTGTTCATTGACATATGAGGAGTTAGGTGGCTTATCGCACGCGGAGAAAGCCCCTTATAACATGGTCCAAGGGCTAAAAATGATAGGAGACAAGTCACGGACGAACCTAGACTTGAGGACGGAACTGTAAGAAACTCCTATAGAGAGGTTTTATTTATGTGTTACTTTGATTCTACTGATGAGAGCACGGTAAGCATAGTGCCGGGTGGATAGCCTACTGAACGCTAGCAACTGTCAGCATTTCTAGAAAGAATTGTTTTAATTGTGATGATTTAACGATGGAGGGCCGAGGGGGTTTTTCACACGGATTTGTCCTGGATTACACTGGTCACAATAAACAGCCTTTCATTGCCAAACACTACAGTTTTCTGTTTACTTGTGGTTATCAGACGTCGATTAAGAAATGTCTGGGTGGGATATAAGTGTTATACATCTGAAGGCTTTTGATGAGTTTGCAGCAGATATTTGTTTTTCTGTCCACTGGGGTAATAAAGCAATTTCAATGTGATGGGGGTGGGGTTGAGAATAGAGAATAGGGAATTGTTTTCGTAGCACAAAAAACGTTTGCCCAGTTGTGTGCCTTAGAGATAAAAGGTAATGAGCGACCGAGCAACAATTAACTCAGCAAATAAAACTGATTGAAAATAAAGATTTCACTGATTCGTTTTGCCACATCGTCATTGCATGTGGGGTCATTAAATGACGTTTGTAATCCCTATAAACTCTCAGGGAGTGGAAAGAAGGAAAAAGAGCAGCATCTGCAACTTAGGAGAGATGAACAGAAGGGTATTGAAGAGGAGCGGATAACAATCTAAAGTAGTTAGTTACGAGATTAAGGTGGGTCCTGGCAAAAATATAGCAGTGTGTGGCAAATATGGCTGATGTTTACTTGCACAATATATCGACTACGTAATACACTGAATTCCTCTGTTTTATTTTATATCTTGTCACAGTATGGGCAATTGTAAATAAGCAACCCAAATCACCATACTGTGAAGAAACTCTTAATTTCAGCTGAGAGTTTGGAGTGCCTCCACGTGGTAGAGAGGTTTGAGTTCCACCAGACACAACTGATGGAAGAATTTAAAAAGACTCACCTGGGTAGAAGGAAAGGATCGATCTGAGCGGTTCACATCTCCTGAAGGGAGGGGTCAACCGTCAGTCAGCCGTTTCACGCAAAACGCCACACAGCCTGCCCAACTAAATCTCGAAGATCATCCTGTGGGTTATTAGAAATGGCAAGGGACTCTGTGGGACTGAATGATAACCTTTCTTCACCTCTCGTTTGGGGTCAGAGGCAGAGCTAAACCCACAGTGTCACAGATTATACCCTTTTTTAAGGGGTGAATGGCTTGTTACAAAAAGGTTCGGTGGGGTATAGGTTAAAGAAAATGGATAGCACACCGTTCAGTAATAAAGATTTTAGTAGTATAGAGCAGTACGGTTAGAGTTTGTGGTGAATAGGAGAAAGGGGGGCTCGGAAAAATAAGTCTGCTTGTTGAGGGGACGTAGAAAACACAAATCCCAGTTTTAAAAATGTTGTTAGTGAGGTCATCTAAAAAACTCTTACGAGGGATGGCCTGAGGGTAATGTAAGGAACTGTGCTGGAGCGGTAGGTTTTATTGTGTTAGAAACATAATGAATATCTAAAACGCATACCTGGGGGTCAGTCATGTTGGTTACAACATACTTATTAGCTTTTGGTTTCATCTTCTTACGTTCCTGGTGTTTAATTAAGCTTTTAATTTTTTTTTATTATAGCCTGACTAATTTATGCAGATGAAGAGCTTCTACATTCCTCTTTGGTTGGTCATCACGGGGCTAATGTTGTCAGGAAGTTAAAAGATTTAAGACTGTAAAAAGAATGCCTTTCAAGATATCTCAAATGACGTCACTGGATTCGTCATTTGAAGGGTCACACATAATTACAACTTAAGATATCTCAAACTTTAATATGACCAGTCAAAGTTACATTTATATATATCTGAATTAAAGTAAATTATGCAAAAGGCCCCCCTAATGCTGCCAATGAGCTGTCCAAACTGATGCCTGCTGAATTTCGGGTGGCTGCCAAGGCACTGGGTGTTTTTGAAAAAAATGCCAGAAAATGCCACAATATTGAAAGAGCTCGGCAGTTTGGGATATGTGGAGAACATGGACTTCGTATACTTGAAGACTGCTTAAGAAACCTGCTCTATAAAATGTAAGTGTGGTGAAGTCGATTTTATGTTAAATCGACCTGCCATAATGTACACACCTATATTAAAATGCTGGGTTTTTGTGACCATAGTGAATATCAAACCAAAGCCTGCACTGGTCAACTCCCCCCCATCTTCAGCCATGTCTTTAACAAGCCTCTGGAGCTGTGTGAGGTTCCCTCCTGCGTTAAATTGTCCACCATCATCCCTGCCCCCAAAGAAACTTCCCATCACAGGATTAAATGACCGCAGGCCTGTTCCAACTTGGGACCACACCAATGGTGTTACACCATGACCACCCAGGGACGTACGCCAGGATCCTGTTTGTGGACTTCAGCTCGCCCTTCAATGCCATCAACCCAGACATCCTCCTTTAGAAGCTCACAAAGCTCAGAGTCCTGGCCTCTACCAGTCAGTGGATCACCAGCTTCCTGACTGACCAGCAGCAGCAGATGATGCTGGGGAGCTTCTTTTTTTTACTCCAGAACCATCAGCAACGGCGGACCCCAGGGATGTCTTCTCTCCCCACTCCTCTTCTCCCTCTACACAAACGACTGCACTTCAGTGGACCCGTCTGTGAAACTCCTGATGTTTCAGATGACACCACTATCACTGGCATACAAACAGGAGGTGGATCAGCTGGTACACTGCTGCAGTGAAAACCACCTAAAGCTAAACCCACTAAAGACGGTGGACTTGGCGAGAACCCCCCCCCCCCAGCCACTGCCTCCCCTCAAAATCCTCAACAACACTGTGTTGACTGTGGATCACTTCGGTTCCTAGGAGCCAGCGTTTCTCTGGACCTCAGGTGGTCCTCAATGTCCAAAAAAAGGCCCATGTTAGATAAATATTATTGGTTATAATGTTAAGATCCTTTATACTTTGTAAAAAGCATACTTTCTACAGCATTAATGTTGCATTACTGAGTATGAACTTATGTGCAGAAGAAGAACGCTGTGACCTCGAAAGACTGAAGCTGAAACTCCACAAAATGTTATCGGCTATCTGCTGAGATAAGGAGAAAGAACAGTTGTCTTCAAAGAAGTTGATTCTCTGCAAAGTGTTATCTACTTATGAGGAAGGGGGAGAATACACTTTGACCTTAGGTTGTGGGAAAAGCAAATGTTGGGACAACTGAAGGCGAGGAGCAGCCGATTAAAAGACACACATTCTCTGTTAGTTCAGCTTGAGACAACTGAGGCACTGTACAGGTCGTATCTGGCTCAACTCCATACAAGTCAAATTTGTCTGTTTCTTCCAAGGAGTTTGTGTCTGTCGTTTCTCTCCTGATAAAGGTATATCCCAGTTATATCCTAGTCATCCCAGTTACTGAGGCTCAGCGATGTAGGTGGGGAGTGACAGCTGGTCCATGTGATCCAATCCAATAGATAAGCCACAGTAGGTTGTTATATTTAAAGCTGCAGAACCCGTCAGGGCGCCCATACTGACCCCTGTCCACCACCAAAAGAACCAGCAATGGGCATGTGAGCATCAGAACCATGTTGCAATGAAGGAAGGTGGCCTGCTCTACAGAATCCCGAAGGAGGCAGTCCTGTGGAGGCAGTATGATGGTTTGGGTAATGTTCTGCTGGGAACATCTGCTCCCGCCACCCATATACATGTTCTTTCTAAGCAATACATATATTCATAATAATAGCACTGCAATTACAGTATTTGACATCCAGGTCACTACAAAATACTGCAATAATCTAAAGACAAACATGCAAGAGTCAATTAATTTAATATCTTTGCTCTAATTTACTTTTAAATGAAGCAATCAATAAGTAAATGACATATTGTTTACTGTGTTTGCATTTTTGTTTCCATTGTTCATCTGGAGGGCCCATTTGTGTCCCACGCCTGTAATTTTTCCTGCCCAAAGAGAAACACCGAACAAAATCTCAATGAACAAGTTCGTGAAAAATATTTTATTTCGATGTATCAGTAAAGAGAAATAATATTTTTAAAAAGGGACATTTCTCACAGTGAAAATAATCAAGAATGTGTTTACAAAACATTAACTCGTTTGATCTGAGATATTGTGAAGGTAATTGATGGGATCTTGTGCTTGCAGGTGACGAGTAGATGAACCGCCAGGGGGAAAGTGAGTGGAGAGTTCATCAGGAGGTGATGATCTTGATCCGGGATGACAAGCTGCTTGCATGAGGAAAGTTGTTTCCAGGTGGTAAGTACGACACTAGTGTTGGGTTGATGGCAGGCACTGTGGAGGGTGAGCAGGGTTTGCTTACAGAAGGCTAGAGTTTACCACAGTTGGTTAACACTCAGGTGTCGAAGTGCTGGCAGCAGACTCCTCTTATACTCTCCTGAGATGAGGCTTGATGCGATACACCTGTCACAGCCTCCTAAACCATGCTCTGGCGCCATCTAGGGTAGAAGACTGTAAGCAGCAGGAAGAAGAGGAGAAAGAGTCTCCCAGACCCTGACAATAACCGATTATTAGCAGAACTTTAGGTTTTCCAGCAGTGAATTATGGGGCATTCATATTTATGCTTTGTGACCCAGGCTGCAGTACAAATGCTTCTAGAGGAAACTGAGGATCTTCATCCAGGAATCTTCCTGAGGATCTTGAATGAGTTTTGGTCTCTCCACCCCACAGCAGTATCGCTAAGAACACACATATGAAACAATATGAAGAAACCCCGAGGGTTTATTGGCGGCATCCTCCGGAAAAGATGTGTTAAATAAATGCAACTTTTATCGCAGAAGCATGATCTCACACTAGGAAAATTTAGAAAAATCCAACTTTTAATTTTAGATCATCTAATTAGTGGAAGGGAAAAATCCACATTAAGAAATAATAGTTGGCTATGTCCTTATTGACTGGCTGTGTCATTATTGACAAATCAATTAATGTAAGTGAAGTACTTTTGTATTTACTTGACCAGAGCAACAGAGAGGCATTTCTCTCTTCAAAATGGGAAAGATGTTTGTTGATCTTAAAAAGTCAGGAAATGTTTCAAGAAAAAAAACTCCTGGCCTAAACCTGTCTCAATTTACATGTCGTGTAATGATTGTGTGGAGGCACTTTTGCTTTGGTGTTTCTTCTCTTACCGATTGTTTTCTAACTAGTACCGAACCCTCACAGATGTTTCCCTATTGGCTGATGCCTGTTCTGCTCCTGTTTGGATATGCTGTTTTTCTGGCCTGTGTATTTACAACAGATTAAGTATTGAACACTTCATCAAGTTTCTACTACTAAATATATTTCTAAAGCTGCTACTTATATGAAATGTTCATGGAATGACGCATCGAAAATGCATTAACACATAAAGGCATCAAAAGTTATGAAATCAGTTATTAGTAAGCAATCCTGACACTTTGTGCAAATTAATATCAGCTTGTTCAGTCTCAACTGATTGACTGATAAAAGATGTCTCAATACCAAGGTGTTCCTAAAGAAACATCTCTTGATGGGTGAGCTGTGTTGAGGCCATGACCCAGCAGAGGAACAAACATCTTTACACCACAAACCGGCAACGAACAGGTGCTCAACGCAAGATTTCAGACAGAGTGGTGAAAAGGATTATCAGAAGAGTTGTCAAACAGCCAAGGACTATTTGTGGAGAACTTCAGAAAGAGCTGGACGAGGTACATTGTCCCAAAGAAAACAATAAGTAACACAAGCTTACCATGTAAGGCTCCTTTACTGAAGGTAAAGCACGTTGAAGTGTGTTTAAAGTTTGCTAAACATTTAGACAAGTCTGTGAGATGCTGGGAGAACATAGTCTGATCAGATGAGACCAAAACTGAACTTTTTGGAGTATGCCATCATACACGTCACGCTTGCAGATCAAAAGGCATGGCAAATGAACCCACAACAGCATACCAACAGTGATGTTTGGAGGTGGGAACATCATAGTGCGGGGCTGTTTTTCAGCATCCTGCACTGGCAGACTTCTTATAATTAAAAGATGAACGAGTGTACAAACATAACGAGACATTCTTGATAAACACCTGTCGCCATCTACTAGGATGATGAAGATGAAACAATGGTGGACGTTTAGCAACATGAAGATCCTAATCACCTGACATGAATCATGTATAAATCTATGGAAAGCCTTAGCACCTTTGTCTTTGGTGCCGTGGAGGGTGAGGTTAGTGGCTCTGAAATGAGGCGAAAAAGGCGGCTCCATCAGATGTCCGGTGTTGGGATACTCCAGCCTGTACAGGAGGTGTGTCTTCCCAGCAGCTTCAATCACCTGGGCCATCTGAGGGTCAAAGGTTTACGACAAGGAACAAGCAGATGAACCAGCAGAAACAGTCAAAACTCTGGAAAAGCTGAAGAACAGTTTTACACAACAGATTTTCATCATTTTCTTTCCACTTCACAATTATGCACAATTTACTGTTGGTCTCTCACATTAAATCCCGATTAAACATATTATGTAACAAAATATGAAATAGGTTTAAGGGGTATGAATATTTTTGGAAGGTCCTGTATCTCTCAGCCTCCTGGGGCTGCAGTGAACTCCCTCGACAAAGAACTGGACTGAAAAGAAGTGAAAAAGCAGCCAAAGACCAAAGAAAAACATCTAAACAGCTTCACAAGGCTTGAAGAACTAGTCATCAAGGCTACTTTAAAAGAATCCAACCAAGTTTGACTCCTTGGAAGCAAGATCTAAATGAAATGGATGCATGAAATCCCTGCTGAGGACGCTCTAGGTGTAACTGAGCATGTTTGCATGAGCTCACCCTGTCAGCGGTTTCCAGTACAGGCCAGTTCTGATCATCAGAGCCACTGACCAGAAGCACTGGAGATCTGATTTTCCCCATCTAGCACAAAGACTGTGTCAAAATACAGCTCAGTGTGTTTGAAGTGACATGAGTTCGGCAGAGATTTGATCGCACCCTGATCAAACATTTTACACAAACATCTGTGTTTAATAAATAGCTATAACTTACATCCACTTTATACGGGGCGTCTTCCATCAGAGCCAGACCCATGTCTCTCCAGATCTTGTACATGTTCTCATCCAGACGTATTTTGTCGAATTTCCTGCCATCACAGGTAATTGCATGTGTCACTGCAGCTGTACAAAGATGTTTAACGTCCTCACGTTCCTGAGAAACACAGCACCTACTTGGCCAGTAGCAGCTGGATTCCTGAGGGGCGCTTCTCACAGGCTTAATAGTTGGCGTTACTGATGCAAACAGCGCAGCGGGGCTGAAGGACAAGATTTTTTCAAAAATACCTACATTTATCCATCTGTTTCACATTGTTTAGCTATGAACAAAGCAGGATACTGACCAGAAAATAGGAATAAAAATGGAGGCCTAAAATAGCCACTAAAGAAAGACTTTAAATGAATATTCTTTTTCAACATGTTGTGATTTTTTTATTTTTATGCATTTTGTTAAAACATTAAAATTTCTGAATTCATTATTTATTCAGGGGTTTCATCCTCTTGGATCAGCGCTTCTGTGATTTCTGTACGTCAGTCAGTTGATGCAGATGGCCGCTCACACTGAGCCAGGTTCTGCTGGAAGTTTTCTTCCTCCAAAGAAGGTTTTCCTTTCCACTGTCGCCACATGCATGCTCAGTATGAGGGATTACTCAAAAGTCACTTGATGCAATCAGTTGGGTTTCCATGGATACCATTTGGTACAATAAACTAAACTGGACGGTACTGTTTCATACCAAGGATCTAATTGAATCCAATGTAATTTACTTTCTGCACCTGAACGGCTTGTTTTATAAACTGCCTTCAGACAACATTTGCTGTGAATCATTGCCATGTAAACGGACTGAACTGAATTAAAAATTAGACCAGATTCAGTACTTGCAGTCCTTAAAGAGAAAAATACTAAAGCTCCGCCATGCTTAGTTTATCCCAACAGTAGGTTCTAAACTGAAGTTCAGAAAATTAAGTCGGTTAGGTGGATTTCTGTGCAGTTATTACGAATTAGAAAAAGGCGGACCCAAGATTCAGCCAGACACAGAACTGAAAGATTAAAAAGTCTTTTCAGCCACAGGAAAACGTCACTCAGGTTAAACCCCCAAACAGCTTCAGGTTTCACGAAGCAAAAAAGGATTGTGATTTGTATTTTCTCCAAATCGAAGGCAAAAAGTCACAAAAACCTGTTTTGTTTTGGGTTAAACTTGAAACCCAGAGGGGAAAACCTCATGGGTGAAGGCTCACGAAGGGCTGATGAAAAGTGGAAAATGGTGAATCCCATGGAATTTGGGGAATTTAGCCGTACAAGACAGGTTGTGATCTTGGAGATAGGGGGAAAAGGTCCAACAAATCGGGTGCCCAACGTCCGGACTCTATCCCTAACGGTAGGTCTTTGGCGGGGAGCCAAACTTTCTGCCCCCCTGGTCTTAGGGGGAGGGACCGTCTCCGGTTGGCCGTTCTTGACTGAACCGTGCTTTTGATCATTTACCCCCGGGCCCTTTTCCATTTCTTTGGCATCTTAAAAGGGAGCTGCTTGGGGAGACGGAACATTGCACCTTTTTCCTGTACGGAAAACATGGGGGGCTGGAAACCAAAACACAAAAGGAAAGGGGACAAACCAGTGCCCTTACTGCAAAAATTCATGGCGGGATTCAACCCAGGGTAAATTTTTGTGACCCCTTGGGGGGGTCGACCCCCCAAAAAAATGCGAAGTTGGTTTCCACTTCTTGGTTTTGGGTCTCTCAGTTTGGCCATAATTTAGGATGAAACCCCGAAGAAACTAACAGAAAATTTAACAAAGAACAGAATCCTTTTAAAAACGTGACACAAACTGGGGTCCTCTACGGAAAAAAATGTCAGTAGGTATTCATGGAGCCCGAAAACTTCTCTGGTCAACCATCTCCCCTCCCTTTGAGACGGAGCTTCTCCCGGGGCCCCAGAGAACCCTCTTGGAAAATCTTCAATTATGTCAGAAAAGAGGACCATTTTTCGTCGGTAAACGTTACAAAGTCCAACAATGTGGACCATGGGAGGGGGGAAAGGGCAATGGGTGCAAAACCCCGCAGGGGGGCGACGAGAAGACTTGACAACATTTTAGTGCTGCAGAAACATAGTTTTGACATCCTTCCAAAAAAGGCCACCAAAACTGAGCTTGTACGTCTGAATCGTCTGCTGATTTCCAGGGTGAAAACGAGAAAGAGAGCAAGACAAAATCAGTACCTTTTCCCAAGGCGTTCGGGAACAAAACACGGTCGGGGGCATGATGGTGGATAGGAGATCCCCGATGCCTCCTGGACCCCCCCTTTCCCCCCTCAACTTTGGGACAAAAGACAACCCGACGGGGAAACCTGACGCCCTATCCCCGGGTTCTGCGGGCCTTAATCCGGGGAAGGGTCAGGGGTTTTTTCCATTTTTTCCCCTGGCCTGTAAGACAGGGAGAAATTAAAAACGACCG